>JANHGB010045679.1:19855-36414 GCA_026283785.1 Coracopsis vasa | reverse complement strand
CTGCAGGGCTGCTCTGAATCTCTTCTCTGCCCAACCTGCAGCTGTGCCTGGGATTGCTCCAACCCAGGTGTAGGACCTTGCACTTGGCATGGTTAAACTTAATAAGGTTTAAGGTTTCTTCATTAGGTTTTCCATCCTAAAACACAATTCATAATGGATACACACAGAGTTGTTTAACTAAAAGTGCTTAAAATTAGACAAAATTGAAGTTTTATTGCAAGCAAAGTGCCTCAAGGCAATTCACGATTGGCAGAGACATCAGTGAATAAACAGGGAAAGTAGAAATTAATAGTAGTATCATAAACCCAAGAAGAAACCCAATATAATAAGGAGAGGGAAGCCACTGAAGAGATTCAAGGGAAGCCACTGGAGAGATTCAAGGGAAGCCTCTGTTTACCGCTGAGCCATGGACCTAGTCAGCAAGGCCTTGACTTTAAAATCTGCTCAATGGCTGCAGTGAGTTGGATGAAGAATGTGTGAATAGGCACAGAGGACACGGTGCTAAAACCAGCTGAGCTCTGCCTACTTTCATGCTCTTGTTACTGTAGTGACATGGCAAATAACAGTTATGGAGAAGTTCTGACCTAGAAGGGGTTTGCTTTTACTTGTTTTCAGCTTATTATGAAAACCTGACAATCTCTTGTGTGAAAAGGAAGGAAACCAGGGTCAATCTCTTGTACCTTGTCAGGGCTGAGCCTGCCATTAGGTCTTAACAGCCCTGGACAGACCTTGGCTACCATGACCAGGCCTGAACCTGAGCTGTTGACTCATGCTTCCAGCTTGACCTTGGGCTTGCCTTACCACTACAAACTATCCTGATGATTTGGACTCTTGGTTCAACCTGGCTATCATCTCTGGGTTTGCTGTGCTCACCTTGCTTGTGGTGGTGTGACAGGGCCTCCCTGTGCCCTGCAACGCGTGACATTAAAATCACAGGCTCCAGTTTAAACACACCCAATGTCAATTCTGAAGTGGGATTAGGAGCAAGAACTTAGTCCCTGAGTTTGCAGCTTCCAGAGGTCCTCTCCCTCCACTGATTCACCCAGAAAGATGCGCTCCTTCTCTCCTCTGCAGGCTCTGTGCAATGTCACCTAGCATTTTTGCTTTGTTTTACTGGCATTTCTGATTAGCAAGTGTGACTTCCCAGGTGTTAGGTGAGTGTAGTTGGTATCCAGCTGAGTTTACAGGGAGCTTGTGGCACAGGAGCACTAAGGCAGTTCTAAGACTTTGTGGATCGCTTGTCAAAAATCCAAGCAGTGATAATTTAAGAGACAAAGTGATGCAAGTTCTAATTCAAGTATGGAAGGAAAGAGAAACACACTGAGCCTGACATTAAAACAGTAAATTGGACATGGAAATAATTTCCCTGTTCCAGAAGATAAAAATCTGAGGTCTTGTAAGCTGCAACAGAAAGCACCCAGTGGCACTTCTAAGCCTCAGAGAACAGAGAGTCAAAGCCATGAATACCAAGAGTACAACTGCCTTTATTTTCAGTGTCACTACAATTTCAGTAGCCTTAGGTGCTGAAGCATTTATACATGTAGCTAACATAGGTTGATCTTTAACTCTGTGAGTTTCAGGTTTCTTCCTTCAGTGCCAAAAATCATGTGCTGCCTAGACTGTGTGCTTTTGAAAGGAACTGGTAAACAGAGGCTTGGTTGGAAATTATCTGAAAATCCGGGCCATGGGCATCCTTCCTTTCTTCAGTTAATAAAAAAAAGAAGAGGAAAGCATGCTAAGCTGAAATCACAAACCAGCACAACCAGATGTGCATGAAACTCTTCTATATATTGCTCAGGAATAACCTTACTCACTTGTGCCTGTGGATACATAAACTGCTGTGTCTCTTCAGTATGTTTTCCTTGAAGTCCTCGCTAGTGTGCCACTTAAGAGGCATTTTCCTCACAGTGAAGCTGGGCAGCTGATCACAGACATTAATCTCTGTGTAGCCTGCTTTTGGTAGTTACCTTTCTTATTCCAATAACATGTTCATTGAAGTCACTTTTTCATAAATATTTTCCCATAAACCTCTATTTCAAAAGAGATTATTCAAACAGCTTTTAAACAATTGCTCTTTTGAAAGGTCTAATTGAAGGAAATAAACCTGTAGAGAATCTCACTGAACCAAAGATCTTCAGCATCCAAGATTATCTATCTGTCACCCTGTGACCTGTTTCCTTCACACTACTTTTTAATTTTTGTAGCAATTATAGTGTATATGGATAATACCTATTAGCATATTTATGGTCATTGCTTCATATTTATTGTCTGCACAACTCATTAATCTTCATCTAGTGTGTGAGGCTGACAGCTCAATCTATTTTGCAATCTCTGGGCAGCAGCCATATCCAAAAAGCTTTTGTTTCCTTGTAAATAAACTGTGTTCAGGACCAGAGGACAATGGTACATCACGCAGTGATTGACACAAGCCATGGCTGCTAATCAAAAGTAGATTTTATTACCAGCTGAGTCAAGTGCATTATGGGGCCATTGTTCTAGTGCTGTCAGGGCAAGAGCATACGTAGTCAGTCACCTTCTCAAGATGGGTTGATTGTTCTCCAAGATTAGACAGAGTTGCCTTATTATCCGTCCCAGACAACAAGGCATCTCACCCAAACAGACGCTTTTACAGAAACTGCCTGTACATTGAATTGATTTGAATTGCTAATGCATAATCTGTCCAGCACAGATGTGCAATGAATATTTGGATGTTGTTTTGCATGTCAGTTGAGAAGGCTGAATGATGAGGTGATGATCGTTCAGTGATGGGTACTGGACATTTGCCAACAATTGAGTTTGAGCACTTTCCCTGACAGTAATCAGATCAGCTTCCAAAACGTCTTTTCTTCAATTCACTGACAATTTATGTTAGAAGATAATGCAACACTCTCACAGTTAACACAGTTGGCAGCAATTTGCATTTTTTTCATATAATTAAATTTTTCATTTCACCCAAGAAGAGATATATATACAAGCTGCATATGATATACATATTCCAAGACACTTCCAAAGTAACCCCACTTGAATAAGAGGCCATCTAGGGAAGTCCAAAATGTTGAAACTCTCCATAATACAGATGGCATTAGTTTCATTAGTTATAAAGCTGCATTTGCTGTGAAAAAAAATAGGAACCTCGTTATCAAGCTGTATTAGGTAAGCTCTCCAGAGAAAGCATAATTAATATAATAAGCATTTAATATAGGACCATGGTCATGCTTACAGTAGGTCAGCAAACTCAGTGTTGTGACTTAAAATATTTCAGTCTCTGTCAGGATTGACATAGCATAAAATGGGATCAGAAATGGACCACACAAGACTGATATTGTGACATCATGGAACTGATAGGGGCTCACACAGTGATATCTCATGATTCATGTGAATGTGAAAGAGGCCTTTATGTAGTCATAATCATAGAATCACATAGAATGACCCCGGAGATCATGCGGTCCAGACAGGGACTTACCATGTTATTCACTCAGAGACATGCTTAGTTGAGTTCTAAGTATCTCCAAGGATGAAGATTTCACAAGCTCTCTGGTCAACTTGCTCCAGTATTTGACCACACTTATAGTGACTTTTTCTCTCCTGTATACCTAGTCAGAATTCTGCAAGTTATGTCTGTTGTCCTTTCTCTGTGCATGTCTGAAGAGCTTCTCCATCTTCTTTATATACCTCATTATTTCAGATCTAAAAAGAAGAGTTAAACCCCTACCTTTAAGACATAAGTAGCTAAAGAGCTATCAATAGCTTAGAAAATCAGGGGCTCATGGGGACACTTCTGATACTAATAAAAGTTTACCTTCTAACTTTAGGTATGTGTCTGGTGTATCTTTAATCATATAGTGAAATATGTTCCCTTAGAAATAAATAATAATGCTTCTCAAAAACTTCTAAAGCTCTTTTCGGAATATACATTAATTAATGCACGGTTGTTATCTGATAAAGGGAAGAATCACTTCCTTTAACTTGCTGGTTTTCCTACTATTTACTATAGCTAGGAAAAGAGTGGGAAGTGTTTGAGCCAAAAGTTTCACAACCAAGGTCAGAAAGAAGTTTACATGAAAGTTTGATTTTTCCATATATCAGCCTTGCTCAGGGTTAGGCCAGATCACGACTCAGCCCTTTGAGAGCTCAGCCATGGTGTCACATTCCAATTTGTTCTCTATCTCCAAGGAAGTCTTCATTATTTCATTGGGCTTCCCACTGATCCTTCCCTATCCTGAGATGTCGTGTGCTTTTGTGACATGAATATGGAAGCCTGGGCAACGTTCTCAAGGCTGTTAGTTTCTGCTGCAAGGAGAGTGGTACTTGAAAGATGTCATGGAATAGCCAGTGCTTACTGTTCTTAGTGAAGTAATCTTTTATCCCAAAGACATGTAACACAAGCCATTATTCCTGTACTGAAGCATCCTCTCCTTAGGGCTAAAAGTCTCATTTTTCAAAGCATGGAAAGTTACTTCACCTGACAAATAAATGTCAGCAGCCTGGTCTTTTCTTTTTCGAGTCTGCAAATGGAGGGAAAGATAAAGACAAATTGTTCCTTTACATATTATTCTGTAACAGAAACACATAGATTAGTGGTAAAAGTGTGTCATCTGCTGAGCAAAAGTTCCAGTTTATCTTGAGGTTGCAGTCTTCCCACGTACGGTTATATTAACGAAGCCTCAGAATACAGGAATACAGACTACTGTAGACTGTAGGAAGGAACAGAGTATTAATTAGTTTATGCAGTCTTCAAGTTGTGTAGACATGAGGGAAAATTGTAAGTCTGGAACCTAGGAAGCAGATTCATGAAGGTAGACAAGATATATAAACCACTAATGGGTTTTACCTCTCCCTTAAGAGAACATAAGATGCCTTTTTCTTTTTTTTTCTGGAAAAAATGTGGTGAAAACAAAAATAAAATGTGAAGAAAGTGAATTAATGCTCAAAGTGTTATTTTTAACAACATTGAGCTCCCACTGCTATTCAAATGTAATCAATCATAAATGCTGGTTTAATAAGGGCATTTCAAAATACACCATCTACAAACATTAAGTAAGCATACGTAAGTAAGCTTAGGAACCTTTTCTAGTCCATAGGCATCACATGGGTAAGTTCATGTCACAGAATGTGCTCCAGGGTAAGTGCTGAGCAGTCCACAACAGCCCAGGTCCCTCAGGGCAGTGAACCTGCCCTCACTCCTCCCTCAGCCAGGGAATCTGGCCCAGCAGATGCTCCTACTGCAGGCTTGGTGGATCCAGTTCTACACAGAAGCAGCTGTCAGAAAAAGAGGCTGTGATGCCTACCATCTATGGTCTGAGACAGAGGACGTGAGTTCAGTGGTGGTCTCTGCTATGTGGGTTGTCAGCTCTTTTCCTCATCTCCTATACTGCAGCTTCTGCATCCAAGGAGTGCACTCTAATCATGTGTCCAAGGGACCTAAGCAAAGTGGTGTTTTCAGAAATGAAAGGGTAAGTCTTGTCAGAAGACAGAAGCTGAACACAGACAGCTTAAAACATATGGTCCTCTCCTTCCCTGTAAGTTGAGGATTGATATTTTCCTATTCCCAGGAGATTTCTGAGGCCACATGCATTATGCTACTCAAGCATTATGGTAATAAGCATAGTATAAACATTTAATATATATAAAGAGGTTTCAAATGCTAATACAAGTGAGTATCTATGAAAGCATAAGTGCTGGAAATGTTTTTTATGGATGCTTTGAAAAGCAATTAACAACAAAGTGGCCAATCTGTTACATGGAAAACAAGGGTTCTAAAGACCAGATGGCCTGATTTACTTCTCAGCTCCAGCTGCAAGATGTGTGAATAGGTTTCAGGCCATTCTTACAAAGGACTGAGAGGTTTGCTTGGTAGGACAGTAAGAGTGGCTGCTTCTTCTAGACTTTTCTAGTCTCTAACAGCTTGTTTCAATGAGGAGAAGCCCCTTATTTTATGTTTCTTGGTAAGTATTTGCATCTGAAGGATGTTTGGATTTGTCATTTGTCTTTTCTGATTTGAGAAGGCAAGCTACATGTTTGTATGACTTCTGCTGTTATGCTGGAGATTGAGTGCCATCTGATTGAAGCTGGTGAGTCTTCTTACGGTCATTGCTACAAATAAATCTGACATAGCATCTGAGAAATCGTGATGGGTACACAATTGTAGCTGCATGTGTAAGGATGAAGTACAGTGAGAAAAGCACACAGCAAAAGCCCTCCCTGAAAATATCATGGAGCATGTCCTCTTGGCATCCATACCTAAGCATGTGAAGGATGAGAAAGCAATCAGCAATACCCAACACAGATTTGCCAAGGGCATATTGTCCATAGCCAGCCTGACTGCCCTCTGTGTCAGAATGCCTGGTATCCCAAGGGCTGTGGAAGCTTTCATAACAGAAAGAAAATAAAACATCTCAAAGAAAGATGCTTGCAGAGAAGTTTGTAACTGTAAACAAAAGAAACAACTTCCTCATCTCTACAGTACTTAGGGAAACAGTATGACCATGAAGGCTTGTCCTGGTTTCGACAAGGCTGCACATGGATAGATGCCTTCAAGCAGCAGTGCCTTCAGCAATTAGTTTACTTTTATCATAAGAGAGGTGCCTGTAAGCTTCTGAACAGCACCAATTTATGACAACACAATGCAAGCCTTAAGAAAAGGTTCATTGAGTACATCTGAATCCTTGTGGCTACTTCTTAAATGGAAAAGAAAGTGCTTTCCTATTTATAATGGTAAAGCTTCTGGGCAAGACATCGTGAAAGACTTAAATTAAATGTCAAATCATGAGGTACTAACAATAAATAATTGAGAGATTTCTGTTGCCTTTGGTGGCTGCAGATAAGCCACTGGATAAACTATTTACTGCAGGTAGGGTGAGCAGTCCTAGATGGATCATTCTGTCCTAGATGGTTCAGCTATGTGTTTTACTTGAATGAGTGAGCAGATTGGTGTGAGCCTGTGCTAATAACATCTGAGAGCCTTTATGGTCTCAGGCCCTTTCTATACTGTACCAAAGCTTCAAGAGCAACGTTTTCTCATCTCTTCTCCTTATTCAATACAGACCCATCTAGTGTACTAGCCTTCCCTACATCATGTGTAACCTGTGGTGTGGCAGCATGCTCTGCAGATGGATGTGCTTTTTGCAGGATGTCTAGTAGGAAGGGATGCTGATCCATGATCCAGCAGGGCATTAACAGAAAGGGAATAGGAGATGACAGGATGCTGCACATGTGCACATGGCACCAGTGTGTGTAAAAGTGTTAATGTGGAGCTGGGATTCCTTTATCAGGTCTCTCAAACTCTTTCCCTCCTTTGCAATTGCACCTTATTGATTCAGAACTCATTTACTTCAGTCTTACAACATTCTTGCCTCCACCATTTCTCCTCCTCTCCAAAAGTCCTCAGACATGTGTGAGGCAGTCATAGGCTGGAGAACTTGGATTTTGTCATTCAGGCCTGCTCTGTAGAGCACTACATCAATGCCTGGAACTAGCAGCAGAGGCTGCTGTGGGCATGGCTCACCCATATATGCAATTCCAAAAGCCGATATATCCGGAAGGAAACAAGTGAGAGAGTTCCATGAGGAAATCCATGCAGGAGCAAAGGGAGGTTCATTAGCAAAAGAGTTGCTGAAGTTTCTGTCCAGTTTGTCATTTGTGCTCATCTCCTGAGCCTGCTCTGACAGAACGAATGGACAGGCTCACCCCAACCCATTCTATTACCCTGAGACAAGTCTGATAATCCATGCTGGAGCCTGTTCTGAGGAAGGCTGTTCCTTGTTTGGGGTAGCTGTCAGAGCTTAGTTAGACATATGGTGAAACCTTTCTTGGGAAAGGGTGACGGAGCAGAAGGCAACTTTCACCATATAAGGAGGACATGGAAGAGGAAAAGGGCATGGACAGAGGAAAAGGCACAACAGGGACTCTTGTATAACACTTGTTACTTCCAGAGAAATAACAACTGCAGACCTTCCAGGTCATGGCAGTTCTGCTTTCTGAGACTGTCCCACACTCCCTCAGCCACACTAAGTTTGCAGACCTAGTGCCTGTCATAGCACCTGGTCTAAGTGGGGGTGATGGGAGCTGTCAGGAGACACTATTCTGGCAAAAAAGTCTGTAGGACCTGCTTAGTTGCAAGAGATCACAGTATCCCCCAGTGAATGCTTATTACATGACTGCAACGGGGAAGAAGCTGCTGGAAATTTCCCCCTGTTCGCACCTGAACACCATGATCTAGTGATACCTTAACCTATCTGTTTCTTACCACTATCTGTCCTTTATGCCCAGGTCCACTCTTATTGGTCTATTTGATTAAGACACTGGTGTGTGATGAGAGCTTTGGAGAAAGGGAATGAAAGATGTGGTGCCCTCTGAAGAAAATAATTCAACACAAGTGGTTGCTTCTTGAGCTCAAGAATTAGCACACAAACACCAGTCCTGATAGCAGACCACACAGTAACTCTTTATTCCCCACAGCAGAGTGGTATTTAGAAAGATGTCCCAGTGGGAAAGCCATGTCAAGTTCAGTTTAAATACCAGCAACTATTCTAAAGGAGAGCTTGAATTGGACATGCTTGTAAAGTGCCAATGAAGCTGATGAGAGGAGTAAGTGCCATGGAGAAAAAGGAGGAAAAATGTGTAGTATTTGCTGGCTTTTCTTAAGTACAGAGGAATAGGACTTGAAATCTTATTTGTTCAGTAAGATTTTGACACTTGTCAGTTCCTGCCATGGTTATGTCACAACTCATGTGAAAGTGAGTATCACCAGCTTAAATGAGATGTCGTCTGAAAGTCTATGGGTAATTTTCTGGCTGTAGGCCCACCTCCATCCATTTTTGTTGCTCTTTGCCTCTCTCAGGGTTGGAATAGTCTTTGCAATTGGCAAAGGGAGTCTGTTACTGGGGGAATACTTTGCAAACAACATTGCAAAGGGGGAAAACTATTTTTATCCTTCCTGTCCCTGTGCACCAAGATGAGCACCAAATACAGTATAATGGGCAACTTGAATATCTGGGGGAGGTGAGAGTTTCAAGTCAGAACTTAGTTACTTTGCTCAGCTTGTAAAGACGTGCTGTGAGTCTGGCAAAGCATCTTAGGAATCAATTGCTTGGCCTTTTGTGCATTAATTCTCAGCAGCACAGTCCTACGGTGATCTTCGAGCCTAGAATCACTATGGTGGATGTAACACATACGAAAAAGAAACTCTTACCTTGAAACCCACTGTGGGAGTCTATCAGACTCAGATCCT
This sequence comes from Coracopsis vasa, assembly GCA_026283785.1. Lineage (NCBI taxonomy): Eukaryota > Metazoa > Chordata > Aves > Psittaciformes > Psittacidae > Coracopsis > Coracopsis vasa. Next base: position 27,185 of record JANHGB010045679.1, on the reverse strand, counting down.
GCCTGAGTTCTGTTTAATGCCCTTAAAGATGTTTAACTCACTGAAACTACAGCCTTTGTTATTTGTTCTAATCAATTTTCTATTGCTGTTGTAAATGGCCTTGCTCTTTGCCTGGGTGAGAGAATTTGATATAAAAGGGTTCTGAAGAAGGAAGGGGAAAACTAGATGAATCCTGCAGGCGAAAGAGAAGAGATTCAAATTAAGTTGTAAAAGGAGTTGATCTTCCTGCCTGTTTATCATCTGCTTATTATCCAGAGGAGTTTCCATCCAAGCAGCTGCAACACTGCAGTATCAGAGTATCAGGAGCCTTTTTTTCCACATTCATACCATGGTCACTGGAAAAAGTCTCACAGATCCTAGCGTGTTGTAGATTTAATCTTTCTTTCAGTCTTCTATATGGCTTTCAAATACTCGTAAGAGAATAGCATCTCGGTGCCACATACAATTATATGCAGCATTAATCACAACAGGTAGCAACCTCTGCTCCTTGCACACGGTGACCATGCAGTTCAGTCTAGGATGAAACTGTCTGAGACGAGGAGAACAGTTTCCTGAGTATTTCATAATAAGAAGGTGCCTCTCGTATCATAGTGATAAAGTAATGGAGGAAATGAAATGTGATAAAAGCAAACAGTGAGTGTATTGCATATGGGGAGAGAGAGTGAGCAAACACAAGATATCAATGCCAATATAATCACTACTTATTACAGTGTGAATCTGGACTTGAGGTGTAACTGCTCACAGCATGATACAGCTTGGGTTTAGTGTGTTTTTTCCTTTCTTCTGAAGCAGTCTTCAGCAGGCACAAAACACTTACAGTGTTGCTTGCACATTAAGACCATTTCATGGTTGGCATGCCGAAGTGATATTATATCAGGTTCTAGACAAGGATATCAAGGATATTACTTTATCCAGCTGAGTTCATAAGAAGGTCTTCTATAAAATATTTTCTTAAATAAAAATATATTTATCTACTTGGAATTTAGGGAAAGAGGCTGTTCCTTCCTCCAGTTCATTAAAATAAATCAAATACATGTACACACGTATATAAATTCTGATTCCTATTATTGTGAAGAAAATTATGTGTAATTTCTTGTATATCTATACTCACTGCTGTCGCTCCAAGTTTGTTCTTTAAGAAATGAATGTGGTTAGGGCCTATTTTATTTCTGATGGAGAAAAATGCCTTTTAGGAGACTTGTTCAAGGAGGAAGCTACTTACTCTGGAGAAAAGGAAATCTCTTGATGAAAATCCTGCCTTTGTTATGATTGCATGTAGAAGTCTTCATTTCTCCCAAGTCTCAGCTTGAAGAAGATCCTGGCACAGAGTGTTTTATTTTAGGCCTTTGCATATCTTTCTAATCCTTCTTATTTGCTATTTATTTTAATACTGTCTGTGATTGCTTTGTGTTCAGTGGATCTGCTTCTTCAAAATGGATCCTTCTTCAAAATCTGCTGCTCTTCTGCTAACAGTGGTCTCAGGATTCACTTTCTCTTGACCTTTTATATGAATTGGCAGAACAATGAATCATTTATTGGTAAGTGCAAGATATGAGCATATGAGAGAGTCTCCTTAGCTCATCTACAGAATTTTGCTTTAAATTACTTCTGGGGACAATATTCGTGCTTGGACCCAAATAAAAATCAAGGAATCTACAAATGTAGGTATCAGCTTCTTTGCACCTTAAAGGAAGGAATGTTAATGCTTAATTATTCCTATGAGATGGATGAATGTTCTCTAATCCTTTTGGACTGATGTCTATTAAATCTTTTTAAATCCACCTCTATAGTCCTTGCTGAGGTGCTTTGTTTGAGATGACCACAGCTGGTATTTTTTCAAGTTGTATTTTAGAGAACCTGTTCACCTGCATGAGTCAGAGTTTGTGTTTCCTGATTTTAGTTAAATGGGTACGTAATCACAATCTCTTTCCTTTGTCAAATACAGACGTTTTCAGATCTGCAGGGTTAGATTACCATGTCAGACTAATGGCAAGTGCCCTTACTCACTGCAAGAACATTTTAAATTGAATTCTAATTAATAACTGCTTCAGCCTCCAGAAATGTAGCCTCATGAATAATCCCATAACCCCCAACTTCTAAGAACTGACTTCCCTTTAAGAATATATAGGCAGAAAGTAAACTTACATCAGCATTTTAATCACTGTGGGGGACAGCTTGGACTGGGCCTTTCTCATTTAAAAGGTCAGACCTCCACAGTGGGCTTGTATATATACAAAGTATTTAGAGATGTGAGCATCCCAGATTATTTATGAAATACAGTAGGAATGCAAGCTGGGGAATTTTACCCTGTCACCTGTCATGAACTTTCATATAGCTTTAGTGATCAAAAATTCATAGATGAAGTTTCGCGATACCGTTCACTTTATTCACAGTATGTCACAGATTGGTAGCTTAATTTAAAAGTGCCAATTTCTTGTCTTGAATTCATGCTGAAGTGTTAGAAGGATATTTCTATGCAGAAAATTAGATGCTGCTGGAATAGGTGACAAAGCATGTTCTCCTTTAAGTATTATTAAAACAGAAACTAGCACTGGATGAATTAAAACATCCCCTTTCAGCAGAATTCTTTTGGTGTATTGCTGTTTATGGCGATGCATAGATTTTCCACAGGGTGCCTTCTTGATCCATTTTTCCATGTTTTGGGATACTTAAGGATAAAGCTTCTGCCCAAGAACAGAAGAGGTCTGAATACGGATCAAAGATCAGATTGTATTTATAGTCTGTTTTCAGCAGTGCCTGAAAGCAGATGCTTATGTCTAGCATTATTTGCATGTTACCTAATACAGTTTCCAGCTCCTAAACACCAGTTATTGATGGACTTTCTAAGCAGTGACTGTATTTGGACCATCAATTTTAAATCAACCTATTTGCCAAACCATTTTTTTAACCTATTTTTGTCTTTTAGTGTTATTTTATCATTAAGAAGAATAGTTCTCACAATGTAACTGTGCTGAGAGGAAGACGACTTTATGGGGTTTTTTTTACTCCTCAGCAAGCCCGTAGAACCTGCAGTCTAGTGCTAATGTTAAACCAGTGTCATCATGCAAAGGAGAAAGCAGCATAATCAACAGAACCAGGAAAAAAAAAGGCAACTGTATTTTCCTATCTAGTGTTTCTTTTTTTGCTGCTAGGTGTCTGCAAAGCACAAGTTTAACACACAAGCATGACATTGTGCTTGCTACATGTAAAGGTGAGGAACAGGTTGAAACCTGGGAAGCAGTAGCAAATAACCTCCATTCATACAGTGATATCCAGTGGGTCCCTCCAGAGGCTTTCTTCACATTTTGTTCCCATGCTTCAAGCAGGAATAAATAGTCCTGTTTATTAGTATCACTTCCAGATCTTAGTTTCAGACCACTGGGATTTCTCACAGTGTCAGAATATAGCCATCGCAGATAAATGGAATTAACTGATTGCTCAATAGCTGCGGACAGTGCACATGGAAAGGGTTTTTTTAAAGTCACCAGACAGCTCCTCCCAAGCCAGTCAGACCCCAGCCTGTACTGCTGCTTGGGATTATTCTGCCCAAAAGTGTGGGGTTTATATTTGATATCTTCAGTTCTTGTTGGCTCCATCTTCCAGACTGCCCAAACTGTGCAAACTTTGTGATGGCAATTTCAACACCATCGTCCAGATTGTTGACAAAGATGTTGAATGCTATTGGACCCAACAGTGACTTCTGAGGTACTCCACTCATACTCTCTGGCCAGAGTCCATCCTCCCGCTCAAAGCAGGGTCATCTACGAGATTTGATCAGGTTGCTCAAGGCTTTATGGAGTCAGGTCCTGAAAACCTCCAAAGATGGAGACTGTGCTCCCTGCCTGGGCAGCTGGTTTCATGGCTTGTCTGTTCTCATGGTGACCACAAGTTTTTGCTAATATCTAATCGGAACCTTCCTTGATTTGATAGGGTTGGAACTAGATGATCTTAAGGTCCTTTCCAACCCTAACTATTCTATGATTCTATGATTCTATGGCCCAAGGAAGGGTAATGATCCACTCAGATGTGGCGTTTAGGTTGTACTGGAAAGTCACAGGAGAGAAACTACAGTGTCCTACATCCACTCATCAAGGCATTAGATGAAAGAGAGAGCTGTGTCGGCATAAACCCCAGCTCCATTATGCATGGGCCGTTGGCTCCCTTTATTGCCAGCTCCTCTGGATTCATATCAGGAAGCCTGGAAGCTGCACATTGCTAATGAAAAGCAGGAGATATTCACTATTAAATCACAATGTTCAAATGCAATTTGTTGCTGGCAGATTTCAAGGTCTGTTTCAGTGATCCCTATGTAGCCAAACCAGTGCAATACAAGCAAGGATGGAGAGACTCTGGAGGCTGGTCATACATGTGGTTGTACCAAAGCTTGTGTTGGATTGGCTTTTTGCTGTCTCCAAGGCTGCTGATTCACCTAAAGAGGTGACTTCTGCCCTCAGAGGCTGAGGGTGGCTTCTTCATCTGTTCTCTCCTCCTAAGCTTAGCTGGAAGCTCAGTAGGAAATACTGGATATATGACTGACAGTTTGGCATCTTTGTCATTAGCCAGGCTAATAAGGAAGTGATAACAGAAGGATAATAACTTCTATTACTGACTCAAGGATCTTGGTTTTACCTTTTTAATCCCAGAGATGCCTGTGTTTAGGACCTGATGTGTGAGAACAGAGGAGCAATGTGCTTGGTCTTCACTTCTCCTCTCTGTGCTCAGCACTATGCCAGGATCAGGCTCTGCTTCCTCTTTCAGTGCTTTCAGACTTGAGGACCTCTTCTCCATGGGAGTCAGAGATGCCCCAGGTCCATTGGACATTCTCTCCCTGCACTTCCCTGCGTGCCAGGAAAAACCTTTCATTAACTGTCCCTTGGAAACAGACCTTCCCTGGACCTCTGCAGCACCAGCTCTCAGATAGTGCCATGAAACCCCAGTTTTGGGCCAGGCTGAGTGACCTGCAGTGATTCACAGGGGAGCTGGGCACTTACAAGGTATTCTATTACCACGCCTCTAAAACAACTGCATTCCTGCTGTAAAGCATGCCCGAATATCAAACCACTCATCCTGAAACAGACTGAGCTCAAACTTAGGGAGGATAAGATGCAAATAAAAGTGGGTATTTACCAGACAACACGGTGGCAGGTGAAGAAAGACAAGAAAAAGCTGCTTAATCCAGTAATACAAGGATCAAATATACAAAGTCTCTTTCCTTCTCCATGGGTTTAAGTTTCAGCCAGCACTACGGACTGGCTGGATCTGATGGTGGGGCTCCTCCTAAAGTGGGATGTCTGGGGAAGACATAATGACAATACAATGCAGACAGACAAGTCTAGAGAGCACCAACAGCCAGTTTCAGTATTCCCCTGTCTCTGCACACTGGGAAGCTGCGTTCATGAAATGCCTCTTATTTTAAGCTATACCAGTGCCTATTATCTCATCTCCAGACACGGCAGAACAATGTTTTACAACAAAGCTGTAATCAAGAGTGCTGCACTTCTCCAGGCCTCATAGCTCTCTATTGCTGGAAAATTGGAGGTTGCTGTTAAAGCTGCAGACTAAGAGCAGGGGAATGTATTTGCACTTATCCCAACAGGAACATTTGAGGCCTGAGTTACATCTCAAGACACCTCCCATTTACTCATCATGACAACCAGGAAAGTCAGTTTGTCTTGTGAATATGCAGATGAAACCCTTGTGGGTTGAGAGAGGAGGAAGGAGGCATGACAGATGCTCCTGGGTCTGCAAAGAGACGTGAGCAAGTGCTGAAGAGATGCTGAGCTGACCAGAAACTCCATGACCACATCAGGATGGCGCTGGGCCAGAGCTAATACACTCTGCTGACAGCCTGGTTTATTTAGCTCCTTGGGCTCCATGCCATGGTACTGCAGGGAGGTGGATGCTGGTCAGCATCGAGCATGGGCAGAATAGACCTGTGTCAGTGGGATGAGCACACTTCAAGCCCCTTTCTCCTTCCCACCACTCAATCTGGAGGGAGTGAGAAAATGTGTCTCAATTTCCTTCCCATGTTCTTTGTGCTTGCCAATAGACTTGAAAACTGTATATCTTTCCATTTCTGCTTTGCAGAACAGTTTTAACTTAATGGATAAGCAAATATGAGCACTTTCTTAAGCAGGTATATGTCCCATCTTTCCCATCTTCGCAGCATCCAGCCTTATGCTCCAATAGTTAGCACTCAGTAATTGCAGAGAGGTACTAAGAGTTAGAGATTGGGCTTCCTTTACTGCTCTTGGAACAAAGGAAACACATCCTGGATTCCCATGTTTGAATCTCCAGGCTTGTGTTGGAAAAGGTACCTAAAGGTGAGCAGCTAAACAAAGGTTTAACCAGAAGCCATGGAGACTGAAGCTGGTGGAGCAATGTGCAAAAACATTAATCTGGAAGCACAAAAAGGGTTCAATTCAATGTTTTAAAGGAAATTCAAACCCTGAAGTATTATAGCCACAAGAAGAGGTATTTCATATTAATAATGTCCCTGCGGTATCACATCCAAGCCAGACTTCAACCACTTCAGGCTCTTGCTGTTTTTGTAGGTGAGACCTCCTCATGTTCCCCCTCTGAGGATTCCCACCAGTGCTCACAGGACCTCTGCTGTGCCCCACCACAGAGGAGGCAGCAGATGAAGGGCACTGGTCCACGGTGGGGAATGCGAAAGAATCGCTCTGACAACATCCCCTGTGTGGCAGCAATTCCAAATCGAAGTATTTCAGTTAACAGAGACACAAACACACACACATGGGGATGGGGTTTTCCTCTTTTTTTTGGCTGAAGTATTTAGGGTTGCAGTCAAAACGTTTTCATGTTTTAATATTTGTTTTGCAGAGGAATAATTGAAGTTTTGCTGCAAAGCAGAGACTTCACACAATAAACATGTCTTTAAAACCAACAGTTTAGAGGGAAAATGTTCAGCCATCTGTCTGGCTGAAGGACTATGGAAGAGGGAACAGCGAGGGTTTATGTAGATCTTTTGCAACTCTCTGAGACCCATTAGAAAGCAGAAGCTTTGGCTCACGTGAGACAAGGTGAAGGACACAGAAAGGAAAACAAAGCAACAGGGTCAAGTGAAATGCCACAGTCTAAGGAAAGTAGATCTGAGATAACTATGAAATAACAATTCAGGAGCCATTTTCTATCTTCCCAGTGTTTTCCCATATGCAGCAATGGGGAATTTCTGGCTGTCCTTGGAAAGAGAATCATCAAAGTCCAGGCTGGTCTGTATTGGAAAGGACCTGGGAGCTGCTCTAAGGTCTCCCCTTAAGGAGCCTTCTCTTCTCCAGGCTGACCCAGCCCAGCTCTCTCAGCCTGGCTC
>JANHGB010045679.1:0-10642 GCA_026283785.1 Coracopsis vasa | reverse complement strand
AACATGCTGAATTGATGGATGCTTAGATATGGAACACAGTCTTTTACTTAATACGTAAACCCAGACAGGTAGTTCTAAAGTTTATAAAGTTTATAATGGCTTTAAAAAGGTAGGTTCAAGTTATATTTTGTAATTGCCTAGTCTTGCCTTAAATGGTCATTGAAGACTGTAAGCAGTCCCTTTAAAGTTGAGAAAGATTACTTGTCACAGTGAATTTAGGCATCTTTGTTCATGTTTTTGTTCTTTTTAGTTAAAACTTCTGGGTTTTTTTTTCTGTATTAATAGATATATCATGATCTTGCAACCCACTTGAAAACATAAGTGATATGCCACATGGTTGCAGAATCTCAGGTGTTTTTATTAAAGAGCTGAAGATAAATTATTTTAGCTAAGCTTGCACAGTGATTAACATTCTGGTATATCTCTGGTTTTACAAGGTAATTATTCCAAGATTATGGTCAAATAATGGTGGTAGTGTGCCTTAAGCTGTAAGGAGAGGCTAAGTTTTTACTTTTTGGCTGGTTTGAGTCAATCAGATCACTTTCCCAAACAAGCTTTACAGCCTGGTACTTGGATAACAAAGGTGGAAGGTGTATATTAGCTGATTGATGCATGCTAAGTCATACCCTCAGTGGGCATTTGTGCTTCCTGTGCTTCCTGTAGAGTTATACTTATTGGCATCTTGGTCTTATTGGGTTGAAGAGAATCCATTAGTATTTTATTTTGGAGCCCTTTAAAGGGGACTGCTGCTAGCTGTGCAAACAGAACATTTGGGGAAGGACTTGTGATAGTCTAGTTAGTTCTTTGGGTAATCCTTCCTCTGAAGCTCTTACATGTTTTCTCATTTTCATATGTGCTTGACTTTAAAAACCAAACCATTAAAAAGCAAACCTTTAAAGTAGTGGTGCTCTGCTACTTCAGGTTTTGCTTTCTCCATTCTGAATCCAAAAAGGAGACAAGTTTAAGAAAACAGAAAACCAAAGAGCAGTAATAACGTTCTAGAGTAAATCTGTGCAGATAGGCAAAGGCAACAGTTTTCTGTGTTGTTTGGTCTACTAAAGCTCAATTAAAAAAAAGTGGATAAAACCAAACTGAGAAAAAACAGAAGTGTTCTTATTGTTAGGTAGTTTTTTATATATTTTTAAATACTGTGATACAAGCTGTGATACAAGCTGTCAAAGCAGCTTTACCAGTTTTAGTAAGTTTCATTGTGAATCCTTTGGTATCACTTTTGATGTTGAATGGCCGCTTAATTGTTCTAAACTTCAGTACAAGCAGGTCAGTAAGTAGATTTTCCGTTCTATTTATGTTGCAACACAGTGATTCCAAATTTTGAGATTTTGGAGCACTGGCAGTGTTGTTTGGGGGTTGTTTGGTGGGTTTTTTTGTTGTTTGCTTGCTTGGTTGGGGATTGTTTTGCAAGCTGTCATGGGTAGCTGTATGGTCAGGCTTTTAATGGAAGAAAGAAATCTGTAAAAGTGGTTTGGTTTTACAAGTCAGCTGCACACCAGATGTACCACCTTCTGAACCATGGCTTGGGAGCAACGTTCTTTCTTATGGATTTCCATGTGTTTTTCTACGCATGTTTTTTCCATAACAACCAATTGTTATGTTCTTTGTCCTGTTTGGTTGGTTTAAAAGTAAATACAGGTTATAGAGGGGTTGTGGTTGCCTCAGTCAAGTGCTTCAGCTGAAGTTTTTTAAAATGTTTGTGATTGCTACTGCATACAGCAGTGTGAAAGCTTAGTGTGATGGTGTTTTGTTTTAATCCTGATGTTCAGATTATGGGATCTTGAAATCACTATGGAAAAGAACCAACATAAAACCTCCTGAGAACAGGTTATTTCATGCTAGTTATGATTTTATATTGTGCATAATTATATCTTAGTCATTTAGAAGCTGTACTCAACATCAGAAACAAAGAGTATGTTGAGCAAGCAAGTTTGGTTTGCCTCAGGAAAGTGCATTTATCTGTAGTACAAGATTCTAGAACTTAACAGGAATGCCTTTAAAAATAATAATAGCAAAAGGGAGCTGTGGGGAATCTGGTGGATACTGGGATACAATATTTTTCTCTTTAAAACTCAAATCGAGCATTGTATATTTTGCAAGAAAGACTAAACCCAAACTTGTTGCCCTTTCTGTGGCAATTGATACCTGTGGTTCCTGTGTCTTGTCTTGTGCTTTCTTGTTTGAAGAGCTATTGGTAGTGTTTCCTGTGGGTAGAGAATCAATTTAGGCTTGTGATACAGTATACAACCTTATGAAAGACATTTCGAGAATGAACAGTGTCAACTCTTAGAGGTGTCTGAATCTGTTTATTGAAACTGCATGGTGTGCTGAGAAGAATCAGGTGTATGGAGGAGAATGGCAAGGTTTTAGCAAGTTGTCTTTGGGACTGGAAGAAATAAGATACATGTCAGTTTTCCAAAACTGTTTATTTTGTCATCTGCAAGTTAAAAAACAAACAGCCACCAAACATACAACCAACCTGTTTATTTCTGCATTGCTCTGTTTGGTTAGCGGTGCTTGTCTATTTTTGTCTTTGGCAAAGAGTAGCTTACATGTTACTACTACTAAAGGCTCAAAGGAATTAAATAGTAATTCAGGTACATTATAAGATTTTGTGCACCTGATATCATTGCAATTTATAGTATGGAGAACATAAACTTCAAATACGTATAAAACGCTGGGGATTGAGAAGTACATTCTGTTGCTTGGTGAAACAAGCTCCTTGGTAGGGGTTGCTTATGTAGTCACTGTGCGTGTGTATTTTACTTTTTTGTTTTATTTTGCATGTTTTGTCACTGGTTTATGTGATAAATGCTTTGTGTCTGTTCAGGGTTCTCCATACCCCAATAAATCTATGGTGGTTAATAAATGAATTTTAAAACTCAATGTAAGATTACAGTTACGAATATTTGAAGTACATGGACCATGATCTCATAGAAAAATACGTTAGTAAATTCTTTCCATCCAATTTCAGCTTCTTTGTAACTTTGTATTCAAGTAACACCTGCTTATGAACAGTAACCTGAAGATCCAGTAACTCCAGGCTGGATAACAGAATTCATGTTGAAAATCAGAAGTGAGATTATATGAAGTGAATGAACCAGTGAATGAATGAACCAGTGCTGAGTGCATGTAATTTTGTGATAGTGCAGATAACAGTATCTTAGCACAGTGTGAAACAGCTGATTTAGTCTCTCACCATGCTAAGATTAAAGTGGCTTTTGAAAACATCACAATACAATTTCTAAACAATATAATAAATGGGGAGGAAAAGGTTAAGAAATTTGTTAATTTATACATTTTGGGTAATGATTTAATGATGGAGTTAACTTTGTCATTCTGTGTATCTTTCTGAAGGAAACAAAGTCTCTGTTTCTCACCCACTGTTGCCATTGTTTCCACAAGAAATAAAACCTCTGGAAGGAAAAAAAAAGCTAATGTGAATCTTATGCCAAAATTTTACTAGCCGCTAGAGGACTCTGTTGGTTTTTGAATCTGACTACATCTCTGCTCAGGTGGCTATCCGAGTAGTAAATGCAGTTGATAATTTTCCAGAGATTGTTTGCACAACATTGAGTAATAATAAGCCATTAATGGCTTTTTAAATGAGTGCTTTTTATGTTTTTTATTATTATTATATATTGTGCTGTATAGGTATGTAGCAATTAGGGTGTGTAAAACTATCTTTAAAAATGGGCAGCAGCAGTTTTTGAGAGAGATGAATATCTCATTTCTGTGTACTTTAAGGTATTCCTATGGGAACAGAATAAGTTTTTTTGTATGATTGTTTATGAACTGATGAGTTCAGTTGGCTGATAATGACTGGCCTTTGGACAAAACAAACTTTTTTTTTATGTTAATGCATTTTTTTCTTTATTTTTAGTGGGCCTGTTCCAGTTTTGGTCATGAGTCTTCTTTTTATTGCTTCTGTGTTTATGCTGCACATCTGGGGTAAATACACTCGTTCGTAGACTCAGCTGCCAGCTTAAAGTATACATCTTGGACCAAAAATATGGTGGATCCTGATTGTTCTTGGAGAAAGACTGGGGAAGCTTCCTATCATCTGTTGAAGTCCTGTCAACTTTGGCTCTAATACTGAATTAATTTCTCAGTTTGCTATTTGGGCAGGTTTGAAGTTTGTCATGGGTCATTTTGTATTTGTATCTGTACACTTAGAATACAGGAACTGCAATAAAAGTTGTGTATGGAAATAGAAACAGTTTTAACTGTATTTTTTCCTCCTATTCCAATATTTGACAGTTCAGATTCTTCTCTACTGTACGTTGCTATATAATTTTATGTGAGAAGATCTTTGGTTGGTTGGGTTTTTTTTTTGTGAATGTGTGAGGCAAAATCAGGTGCACAAACAGGTGAAGGAACAAACATGTCTGTTGAAATAAAATGGAGGTACACTAGCTGAGCTGGTGATGTTTTTCTGTTAACCCCAGAAAAATAGATGGGTTTATTTCATTTATTTCCCAAATGCAAGTTGAACTTTACTTGGTGTTCGTTATACATGAAAGTATATAAGTATGCTTGTTTTTCAAACTGCACTGAAGGAACGACAGGATCAACTGATCCCTAACTGATTTTAAAAAGAATAATTGCACTACTGTCAAAGACTTGTTTCTTCTGGAGATCCAGACTCTTTCAAGGAAGACTTAGTGAGGAAAAAATGGAATGGGAGGACTTGAAGAGCAATGGCTGTGTTCTAGATAACAGGACATGCAAGTAAGCTGACATACAGTTAAATGGCTCTTCAGTTAAGTCTCCAGTTTCCTTGTGGATGGTGTTCTTTATTTGCCTTTTGAACGTTCAGACAGCTCTTCCTTCTTTTTAAAGGTACTTACATATTGGTGCATTAGTGTTTCAGATATTTATCACTGCTGATGTGCTGTTGAGATTCAAATAACCAAATTGGGCATTTCCAAACAGTTGGATAAAATTATTTTAGCCTGTTGTTCATGTAACAATTTCTGTTTGAATATCAGCTTGCAATGGGAAAACTGTTCATGGTTATGCAGGCTTGATACAAGTGTTGACTGCTGACACATTGTAGAAGCAGCCTTTCTCATGCACTACCTTCCTTTAAAGCAATTCTTAAAGTACCATTCATTCTGAAAAGAAGAAACTTCAGGATAATTGCTCTGAGCTATGCTTATGCCATAATGCCTAGTGTAAATGTAGATGGTTGAAAATTGTCTTACAAAATATAATGGTAGGAGGATTATGTTTTCAGAGGATTGAAGGTTGAGCAACAGGGAATTCTGGTGACTCAAAGGCAGTGGAGTACCAGAATACACTAAGGCGGGGGAAATTGAGCCAGATAAGTCGTGTCAAAGGGAAAAGGATCCACAAATCACTTGCTGCTATGGAAGGGAGGTAAAAACACAAGGGAAAATAAAACAAGTAGGTGTATTTGCTCACCACTTTAAAAGGTGGAGCTAGGGGCCTCATTTAAATGCTTTGCCTAACAAGAAAATAAAATCTGTACAGGTAGTGTTTTCATTTTAAGGCACAAAAGAAAATGCTAAGAAAGGACCAAATGCAAGTCAGTTTTTCTACTGACAATGTGGACAGACTGCTGCTGACTCAAAGGGAAAGGAATAATGTACTTTTATTCGAGTAGTGTAAGGGAAAGGATTAATGGATAACAGTAATATCTAAATAGGTAACCTTTTCTCTTGATGATACAGTTTTCTAACACAGTAGGAAACAATTTTCTTCAAAATGATTCCGGTCCTAAAAGCTGTTTTGCCACATCAAGTAATTCCATTTAAAGCTTTCAATATTTTTGCTTGCCTGCTATCCGGCTGCTTCTAAAGACCAAAATCAGCTATGAACTTAGAAAAAGAAAAGGGGCAGGAGGTGGGGGAGAAGGCTTACTGCTGCACAGCCTACATTTAATTCAGCTGAGTGTAGTATGAAAATGACTATTTTGACAGTGCTGTTCTTGATTAAATATTTTGGGTTTTAGAATTGCCTGTATCAGATTCTTACATACGCTGTCAGAGTCTAATGTCTCTAGTTTTGTGCAATTTACTTTCCACTTCTTGACTTTACGTTTTGGAAGTGTGTGCTTTTCTATGGTTTAGAAAAGCCCTTGCTGCTTTAATTCGTGAAAGAAGCGATATTTGGACACAGCTAGCTGAAGTATCATAGCTTGCTTTAATATTCCTTGTACATGATAAAAGACAGATTTCTCCATTGTATGTTTTCAATTTGTGATCGTTTTAATGGTCAGCATAAAAGCATTAGATAATTCATGCTCATATTTTTAGCATTTTGTGTACATGACCTGTAGTGTATTCTTGCAATTGATGTTTATCAAAACTTCAACCGCACAGAAGGACAGATAAAGAAATGCAGGTTGCAAAGACTTACCAGAAGTTTGGCTAATAATGAGTATGAAATTCTGTTTGGTCTGGGTGAATAAATTATGGCCATGCAGATGACTAGTAGCCAATCTGCAATACAGGAAACTAGTCTTTTCACAAATAGGTGGAAAAGAAGGATGGTTGTTTGCAAAGCTTCATATCAGACAACTAGGAATTAGTAAGACTGAATTTTTATGCTTACTTGTATGTGATTGAAATACAAGCTTGGCTGAGCTGACTGTTAGAAACTGTAAATATCTTTATAGTTCACTTAAGTCCCAGAGAGGGCTCTAGGTCTACGGAGAGCTTTACTCTGTCTCCTTAATGACAAAGGTTCAGGAAATCTGGAAGGACTTGTATTTCCGTAGAAGAAGCTCTCCAAGCTCTCTTCAGTACTGTTCACAGTAAGTTATAATGCCTTTACAGCAGCCTTATATATGTATCTGTAAAGATAGATGTATGCAAATGTGTACAGTGCTTTATCAGTTTAGAAATACAAAAGGATGTGTCTCTGAAAATGTAAGATGGTACACCCTCATTAGACTGCACCATGACAGCAGTGCAAAGAAGCAAACAGAACAGCTTGTGTTCTCTTCCTCAGCTGTGTCAGCTCGAGATGAGTGGATGGTATACTGAGATCATGTGCTGAGCGCTAAATGATTTCATAAATACATTAATGGATTCTGTGAGAGGTTTGGTAGAAAAATTTATCTTGGGGTCTTTTTTGATTGGAAAAGAGATGCCTTTTGTTTCTTGAAAGGCTAAGGTTATATATTTCCAGCTTTGATAATGCTGCATTGACATCCTCATAATAGCTGTTTATTTGTGTTTCATAGATTGTTTTGTAGACTTTGCATTGTTAGTAATATGTTAAGCGTATTAATGATTCTTAACTTGGGATGTGCGCTGTAAGAGGGGACTGTCTTTATTTTTTTAGTTGGGAAAATTGTATAGCATTTGTGATTTATGCTTTGATTTCAGAAGTTGGTGAAAAGAAAGGCAGGCAAAAGAAGAGCAGGTGTGAAGTTACAGAGTACCTGGGTATATGTCATTCTTGACATGTATTGTGACTTTCTCTTTTTCCTTCTGTATTCTAGTTGTCTCTTTTTCTCCGAGGGCTGCTGATCATACTGAATTGTGCCATGTAGTAGGATAATGCTCTGATAATGCAGAGACATGGCAGGTAGTAACAACAGTGAACAGAACACACCCATTTTACTTATGACAAAATTGAAGTTCAGATGTGGATCGCCACAGATTTAACAATTTTATCTCATGTTTGGCTGCAGGTTGCAAGAAAACTTTACAGAACATTAAAAACTCACGCATGGAGGAACTCACAGTAGTGGATAATAGAATTAGAGCCTTTCCTGTTCCAGGTGGAATTAAATAATACTAATCTCCCTGCTCTCTGCATGCAAAATTACTTAATAATGACAGAATTGTCTTCATTGAATGAGGGTTTGTGGGGTGAAATACCTCCATGCTTCTGAACAGAGGAAACAACCTCACAATACCTGTGGGAAGAAAAATGGTTTTGCTAATTCTGCTTCCAATAATGTTTTCTACCTACAAGTTAAAATGATTTTCAACCACTTTCTACCTCGTGGCAAACTCAAGAACAGAAGAACATCAGATAAGGCCTCTTGTTGTGGATGATTGCTTGAAGATTGACCACTTTAAGGGGAAAAGTTTTCAGTAAAATGACTTGTTGCAGCAAACGTTTTATCTCTGTGATTTAGGTTGTTGTGGCTATGGCTGTGTAGCTCATCTGAAAAAGCATCTATGTTCCAAAGGAAGCACAGAGGTCTTTTATTTGTCCTGGTGTCCAAGCAGGGTAGTTCACCTGCAGCTGTTCCTTCCTGGTGTTTAAGGAACACCATTACTTCATGCAGTGGTAGCCCTTTCTCTCCACTTTTACCTGGCTTCTTTTGAAGATGTGTAACTCGATGAACTCCTTTTCTCTGTGTGAATGACACGTACCTTGCCTTTCTAGGGTGAGATTTAACTTTAGGTTAGCTAACTCTAGGCTTCCAGAATGCAGCTGCTAATAGTTGTGTACCTTTTGTAGTCACTGGTGACAAACCTGCATTTCTAGGTTTTAGTTCTGCTAACCTGTTTTGGTGTCAGGTGCTCCAGGCAGTTGAAGAACTCTGGACAGCAACTTAGAGTAGCTGGAGCATTTGTTAACATTGTAGGTGCCGGATTGTTTGAAATCAGATTCAACCCTGCATTCAATAGCTGCTGCTGACAGAGCTACGGATCTTTAACTTCATTTTGCTGATGAAATAATCTGAGAGTGTACAGTGGTGATGAAACCTGAAAACCTCATGAAGACATGCTTGGCAGGTTCAATCATCAAAACAGACTTCCCAGAGACCAGAGGTTTTAGGAGCACCATGATCCTTGAAGAAAAAAATGATTGGCAATTCAGGAAAGCACTTTAAACAGACAGTAAGTCAGTAAATGCTGTCAGAGCATGTTTCTTCCCCATGGATATCACTAAACCAGTTCAGTTTCACTTGCTTCATGTTGGATGTGCCGACACAGAGTTAGAATCTGTCTGTTAGTGCCTTGCCATCTCCAGGCAGCATTTTGTGGTACGTATGGCTGAGTCACTTCTATGCAGTGGGAAAAACCAAATTGGATAGATATACATTTTGCCTAGTTTTAGTCTTGTATGAAAATAATTGTGTCACCGGTGAGGAATAAAAAGAAAACCTGTTAGAGAAATGTTAGCAAACTTTGTGTATGTGTGTCATGGGCTTGACTGTCTCATAGTGAAGCTAATGGGAAAGCTGCTAAGCATCTGTTTGAGGAGGATGAGGCAGCTGTGCGTTTGTGTTAAGAAAGGAAATCTAATGCTTTTATTGTTTAGTTTCTAAGCTTGCTCTTTACTGCAAACCTGAATTGAATACCCAGGTGCTATACTGATCATTACATTAAATTTGATAGAAAAATAGACTCTCCTTGTACTTAAGGTAAGGAATGAGCTGTAATGTGCTTCCTCCAAAAAACTGCTTTTCTAGTGGAAGGTGTCCCTGCCCATGATCCCTTCAACCCAAACCACTCTATGATTCTATGAAAAGTGCTGTGAAACAATTGTATTAATGCTCCAGAACCTGTTCCTGCACCATCTACTCTAAGACAGCGGCTTTCAAATAATGCTGAAGTTGGGAACAATACTGCTGTTGATAATTCATGGATCAGGTGACAAGGAACCTTGTAATAAAACCTGGCATATATTTCCAACACAGCATCCTAGCTTACAGCAAAAGAAGTATCCGATTATGAAAAATCTGCAATGGCAGATTAAAGTGGTAGAGTGATGGCACTGCAAGTTCTTGCATTCCAGGTGTAATGATTGTTTTATTGTAAACCAGCAAATGTATGGAGTCAAAGCAGTATTTCACATACAAAGTCTTATTTTTTCACTATGCATTTAACACCATCAGATCCCAGACTTGAAAGTGTTACTGTAGTGCCTAATTAGCATGCCCAGGCTGAATATTTCCAGCACCTGCCGTGACAGAAGAGGTTTCATGCAGTGCTTCCCTTCTTGCTTTTTACTTCTCACCCTTAGCTGATGCTGCTGGGTAAAACCGCTGTAGCACAGTCTCCCTGGAAGACTGTTAAGGTGCATCAGAAGACAACAGTCATTTAGAACTGGAAGTAAGTTTTAAATAAAAGCAGACCCACATACTGTCTTAAAATAAGATAGTAAAGGAAGCATAATAGTCTGAGATACTACTAATTCCTAAGAACCACTAGTACTCACTAACTCTTTGTAGCAATACCTCACTAGCTCTCACAATACTATTTCTCACAAGCAAGACCACCATCATTTCTTTATTCTCCCGGTTTGCTGCCTTCAAGTTTTGACCAGACTAATCCCTAAACCTCTTCTCTGCTTTAAACAATTGTACAGCTTCCACTCACTCCCCTGATATCCTCACTGGTTGCAGTTGCTACTTTGTAAGAGTTATATCATTTGTATATTGCCGAAGTTCATGTATGGGATATAATTCACTGAAGAACTGTCATGATGTCGGTTGTGGTTGGGCTGTTCCCTTGCTCAGAAGGGCAGTAATCATATGCCCTGTTCTTGGTTGCTGTGTGTGGGATAAAGCCAGTTATATCTGAGCAAAGTCAGTGCTTAGCCTCGACTTTAATTTCTGCACTGCATCAATGCCACTCCCAATTTCTTTGTGTATGTGTCCACCTTTGCTCATTGCCAGAAAGCACTGCTTGGG
>JANHGB010045678.1:0-18976 GCA_026283785.1 Coracopsis vasa | reverse complement strand
ATTCCATACCACAGCACATCATGCCCAGCATATAAACTGGGGGCAGTTACCCGGAAGGGCTAGATCACTGCTCGGGTTGGGCTGGGTATTGGTCGGCGGGTGGTGAGCGGTTGTATTATCTTCCCTTGTTATTTCCCTTATCATTATTATTGTTGGTGGTAGCAGTAGTAGTTTGTGTTACACCTTAGTTACTGGACTGTTCTTAACCTGTGGGAGTTACATTCTTTTGATTCTCCTCCCCATCCCTCTGGGAGCAGGGGGGGGAAGGGGGGGGGAGAGTGAGCACGAGTGCGTGGTTTCTGGGTTGCCGGCTGGGCTTAAACCACGACAAAAGCTCATGGAGACTGGGAGATGTCCCCAGTGACTGGAGAAAGGCAAATATTGTATCTATCTTGAAAAATTCCCAAAGGGAAACTGTTGGCTGATCAGCCTCACTGCAGTGCATGTGGAAATCTATGTCATCTTGGAACACGTTTCTGGGGACAGGAAACAGGAGATGATCAGGAGCAGCCAGCATGCATTTACCAAGGGCGAATCGTGCCTCACCAATTGCAAGGCTTTAGGCGCCATCTACCACAATCTTGTATCCGAATTAGGACATTATGGTGGGATGGATGGATGTTTGGATGGATAGATGGATGGACAATCACATGAGTAAAAAACTGTTTGGATGATAAGGCTCAGAGGACAGCAGTTAATGGGCTGTACTCTACCTGGAGGCCAGTAAGAAGTGGAGTACTGTAGAGGTCTGTCCTGGAACCTGACCAGTTAAACGTCTTTATCGATGCCTAGAGGAGATAACAGAGGGCCCTCTCATCAAGTTTGCAGATGATAGCAAATTGGTGGGACTGGTCAACATGGTCAAGGGTAGATCTGTCATGCAGAGGGAATCAGACTGGAGACATGGGATGACAAGAACCTCATGAAATTCAACCAGGGCAAATGGTACCTGGGACGGACTAACACCAGGCAGGATACTGGTGTGGGGAGCAGCTCTGCAGAAAAGGGCCTGCTGTCCTGGAGACAGCTAGGCAAGCCCAAGCCAGCAATGAAGGCTAACAGCACACTGAACTGAGCAGGAGCACAGCCAGGAGGTAGGGAAGCGATTACCATTCTCTATGCAGCACTCAAACCTCATCTGGAATACTGTGCTTTTCCACCACCATGTAGTTGCAGCACCATGCTGCAGGTCTTTCCAAAAGTTCTCTTCTCCCTCCAGGAAGGAAGAGGGGCACAACACCAACCACAGCCTCTAGCAGGGGAGGAGAGACACAAGGGAAGGCCAGGCGTGTATTAGCTCTGTAGAGGAAGGAGGTGTGTGCTTCCTGCAATGGGTGGAGAGCAGCATTTCCCTCTGGTGCCAAGAAACATTTAGGGAGTTGCTGCCCACTGTGAAGGCAGCACGTATCGTGTCCCCTAACTCCTCACTTGCTTTTTTGTCAACACAACCAATCCATCTGATGACATAAATAGCAGAGGCAGTGATGCGGGGAACAAAGGACCCTCATACTGACAGGAAACCTGGGATGTGGCCCAATCTGAATTACCCCAAGCAAGGGGAACAAAAATACCAGTCTCATACCTAGCGTGCAGTCTCTCTGGGTCCTAGTTAGCACAGAAACAGTGCAGAAACTTCGACTTTCCTATGGTACCTTTGTCCCACATGTAGTTCTTTGAGCTGATGACACAGTTCACAAGTTCCTGCTGCACTCTGACAGGAGCAGGATATTAAAAGACCATCAAGGATAGAAATGATGGATGAAGCTGTGTGTGATGTAGCCTAATAATGCCTCAGTTCGAAAGGATTAAAATGTATGAATCTGGAGGGGAAGATAGGGGGACAGTATCTGTGGACGTGCCATTAGTGGTTTAGGTGATAAACTAATTAAACATAGTGAAGTTAGGAGTGGTTCTAAGGCTGGTGATTTGCATTCCTTTTCACTTACGGTTTTGGGCTTGGCCCAAGTTTCTTAGGGATTCCTAGTAAGGCTTCTGGGAGAGCTGGGGTAGGAAAAAGTAAGTCAGTTCCAGAAAAAAAATTTCCTTAGTGCTAACATGTTACTTTATAGTAGTCAGGAGTTTAACTCAGAAGTACTCTCTGTCTCTGTTCTGGGAAAGGTTGGGAGGCCTTTGTGTTGGACAAAGTGCCAGGTTTCCTCATGTAGGTGTTACACTGGGTGTGGGGAAGACTTTGCCTGAACTGGATTCTCAAAAACCCCCATCACCTTGCCAGTGTAGAAGAATGCAGCATTGACCTGGGAGGAAGAAGGGAAGGCAGGGTTTAGAAAAATAGTCTTTCTGAAGAATAAGCTAATCGTGAGAGACTCTCTGAAAATGAATGGTGGAAAGGATTCTTTCAGTTTCTCTAGGATTTTTGGGGTTTGAATACGCTACATGGTAGGAAGTATAGAAAATCAGTCATATGTTTGCTCCTACAGGAAAAAAAATACACAATTAATTTGTGTTAAAATCAAAATTAGAATTCTGATCACGTGACGTTACTCAACCCCAGTATTTGCTACTGAAACGTAAGTGCTAATGGCTAAGATATGACCTGTAGTCCACCATGCCACTTCAAATGAATGAAATGAGTCCATCATGTTCTAAGAAAAAATACGTAAAACCTTTTTATAGTATTATTATTGTTATTTATTTTTAGGTATGTTCAAACATATATTACCTAATGAAGTGTCCTTAATACATACCTCTGATTTAACAGCAATTCCATGCACTTACAAGAAAACTGCATCCAGTGCACTGCAGAAAATAATGAGGTGCAATGTGGAGACCTGTAGCTGAAGACCTGTAAAACCACATCTCAAAGATGTAATGCCATGGATTTAAAAATAAGCAATTTATTGGAAGGAAAGCTTGAGAATTGCACTTGTGAGGGCAATTGTAGTCATGGAACAGTAGTAATCATGTTTTACACAACAAAATGTGTTTCCCTGGCATAAGTGATGTTCACCTAAATGATAGTGTTGCTATTCTTACAAGTGCAACATTTTATTTTTTAAATGAAACATTTTTAAAGTCCATGTCAGCAAAGGATTTGGGTTAGGGTTTTGTGTTTGACCTTTTTTTAAATTCTGATGAATGACATACTGAATTCTTACACATCTGCTTGTAGCGCTGCAGCAAATACAGGCGAAATGACCTCTGCCAGCACAGTAAAAGCCAGTTGGTTAAAGCTGTGTAGTTAAATTCACCCCCTGGAATGAAGAGAAGAGCAGAGCAGTTTTCCAGGGTTAGCAAATTTAAGCTGCACATTGCCAAGAATTCATAGCTCCAGCCCTGGCCCATGCTTCCCTACCAGTGCTGCAGAAATGGTATATCCACCTGTTCCCCATCTTCTGTCTGGCCTGTGCCTTGTAGTCCAGGAGACAGACTTTCTCTTTTGTTGGGTTTTGTTTCACTTTCACTCAGTCTTTCTCTCTGCGCTCAATCTTCCTTTTCTTTAGATGGCCTGAGAAGAATGCTGTGTGTTTAATTTATCAGATTTCTGATTTAAGACTTAGTAGCAGATGTATAGAATTTCTCAATTCAGGCTGGAACGAAAAAAAATATGGTTTTCTTATAATGATTTTGCTCCTGAAGCTGAATAGATGCACCAGAAACTGGGGTCTCTGGGAGAGATAAAGAACCAATTTT
The DNA here is from genome assembly GCA_026283785.1 of Coracopsis vasa. Taxonomy (NCBI): domain Eukaryota; kingdom Metazoa; phylum Chordata; class Aves; order Psittaciformes; family Psittacidae; genus Coracopsis; species Coracopsis vasa. The sequence goes on along the minus strand of JANHGB010045678.1, from coordinate 15,325 downwards.
CAAAGAAAACATATCTTAGAAAAAGAGAAGAAATAGAAATGAGACTTCAGAATCTTCTGGTTTATAAGATCTGTCACATAATGTATTGGTTGGAAACTCAAACAATGCAAAATAACTATGCTCATACAATGCATGAGTATTTGAACAACTAAGAGATTTACAATGGCTTAGGCAATCTTTGTGCTGTTACAGGCACCTTGGATATGCTCTTGAACATTCTCCCCGTTTCACAAAGAGAAACAATACTGGAGCCACATTTTTTTTTAAATATCCAGGTTTAACTCCAAATGAGAGGCAACTCCAAACATAATTGAATGTAGAACTTTAAATTCCATTTCCATGTTTAAACAACAACATTCTCTTGCTTAACCACTGGTAAATAATATTTGTTGTCCTTTTGCAACTAGTGTATTTGAAAAAGAAATAGGATGTCATGGTTCCTAATTGGAACATTCACATGGAAGGGTTGCAAGACTTCAAGACAAATGCATGGATTTCTCTGTGTTCCTGCAGTAACTTTAATAGAGATTAGATGGATTTGTCACTGACATTTCTGAAACTATGTTGATGTTTTCTTGAAGTCCTACTGAGCCCTTTTCTGCAAACAGTCCGACCGAGAATCAAAGGGACCAGATTCTTTGAGGACTGAAACTAATCAAGTTATCTCATGAAGCCACTGTTGTGCTTGTTCTCCATTCCAGAGAAAGACCAGGATTAGTCTTTATTTAGACCTACAGCAGGAAAATGTGATCTGTTTAAACTCCCTTCTTCACTCCACCAGTGTGAGGAGTGGAAACTCAAGGGAAAAACAGAAGGGCTGACTTATTTTTTTTCTCTGTGTTTGAACACTGTCTGTGAAGTAGCATTTGTCCCATGGCACTAGAACCACGTTCACTGTGGGACTATTTTAGAAAATTATCAAGACTGTTTATTTAATACTACTGTCATCTATAAATGAATCTATATTACTCACAGTGAACATACGCTTTGTTCTATTTTACTCTCATGTCAATGCAACCCCATGATTATAAGTCAAACTGAGGATTTGACAGACTAGTGCAGTTACATCTTGCTCGCTGCTCCCTCTGATCACTGTAACATACGCAATGTGCCATTTGAAAAATGAACAAACTCCAACAGATTATTTTACTTCATTTAACAGCTGATTGCATCTTGGTCATCAAAGATCATAAAATCATAGAATCACTTAATGGTTTGGATTGGAAGGGACCTTTTAAGGTCATTAAGATCATTAAGTTCCAACCCCTCTGCCACAGGCAGGGACACCTTCCACTAGACCAGGTTACTCAAAGCCCTGTCCAGCCTGGCCTTGAACACTGCCAGGAATGGGGCATCCACAGCTTCTTTGGGCAACCTCTTCCAGTGCCTCACTACTCTCACATTAAATAATTTCTTCCTTATATCCAACCTAAATCTCCCCTGTTTAAGTTTAAACCCATCACCCCTTGTCCTATCACTACAGGCCCTTGTAAAAAGTCCCTCTCCAGGCTTCTTGTCAGCTCCCTTTAGGCACTGGAAGTTTGTGTTAAGGTCTCCCCAGAGCCTTCTCCAGGCTGAACAAGCCCAGCTCTCTCAGCCTGTTTCCATAGCAGAAGTGCTCCAGCCCTCTGATCATCTTCATGGCCTTCTCTGGATGCACTCCAGCAGCTGCACATCTCTCTTGTGTTGAGGGCCCCAGAGCAGGTGGGGTCTCATGAGAGCAAGAGTAGAGGGGTAGAATCACCTCCTTTGAACTGCTGGTCATGCTTCTTTGGATGCAGCCCAGCACATGGTTGGCTTTCTGGGCTGCAAACCAGATGTTTATTCTTTTTTGTTTTGACTAACAAACTTGCTAGCTAGCTCATGTAATATTTGTGAAATTATAGTGGATTATAGAAATATATTTAAAGCAGTCATAATTCACTAATATCCAAGCTCTTCAAAAGGCACTGTATAATCTTGTCAGCAAAACCCCAATACTCTACTTGAGAAATAAGAGGCACATTCCTTATCTGTTATTTGAACAAAGAAAAGGTGGAGACATTTCTCAACCACTCACCCATTTAAAATGTTTCCAGGTGGAATCACACCTGATGGGCTTACACTGAAGAGCATAAATTACTGGAGGGAAGTACATTTATGTAAGCTTTTGGGACCAGTAATACATTTGCTCATAATATCTTTTCTTTCACATCAATAAAATATAATCGTTGTGCATCTTGGAGAAGTTCTTCAAGGCACCATTTTCTTAGTTTTAAATTGCTCACTGCATTTTTTATTTTTTATTTTTTTTTACTTGTTTTAAAATCACTGATCTGTTTGTTTTATCATGTCTCAAGGAAACACAAGCATGAACATGTAATAAAACCGTTATGATACTTGTTTGTGCACTTAGCATGCTAGCTGACTAGGCAAGCAATTATGCTAATCTAGCTGCTAAATGTATTTATTACTTGTGCAGGAGGAACAGCCACACCTGTCTGCTCTATCTCCTACCAAGGCACAGGAGTTCAGGAGCAACAGGGCTTCTTCTATCCATGGAAAACTCTGTAAGACAAAGTCCATACGTGGCAAGTCTTTTCCACTACAAACTTCCCAGTCCTCAAATACTTAAGGATATTTGATCCACAGATCATTGGGAAGGACTCACTGCTGAGTCATAGACAGCTTTTTGAAATCTCTATGACTGCTTTTCAGTCTTTGGTGGGTCCATGGGCTTGTTCTGAGAGAGTTAAAGAAATGCAGCTGGAAAGAAGCTCAGTCATGTCGTGTCTCCCATAGTTACGTGGGAAATTCCACTGTTCTGCCCTTACTAAAAGGGTCTTCACTTCTTGTAAGAAACAAATGATCTGCAAAAGATTGAGAATCACATTGCCGAGGAGGGCAAAAGTAGTCCGTAGAATCATAGAATAGTTTGGGATTGAATGGACCTTCAAAGGTCATCTAGTCCAACCCCACTGCAGTGAGCAGGGACACCTTCATCTAGATCAGGCTGCCCAGAGCCACATCCAGCCTGGCCTTGAATGACTCCAGGGATGGCGCACCCACCACCTCTCTGGGCAACCTGTGCCAGTACTTTCCCACCCACACTGTAAAAAATTTCTTCCTCACGTCCAGCCTGAATCTCCTCTCTTTTAGTTTAAAACCGTCACCCCTCATCCTATCACAGCAGGCCCTTTTGAAAAGTCTCCCCCTATTTTTCGTACAGGCCTCTTTTAAGTTCTGAAAGGCTGCAATAAGGTCTTCTCAGAGCCTTGTCTTCTTCAGGCTGAACAACCCCAACTCTCTCAGCCGTTCCTCATAGAAGAGATCTTCCATCCCTCTGATCATTTCTGTGGCCCCCTCTGGACCCTGTCCAACAGCTCTGTATCTTTCCTATACTGAGGACTCCAGAGGTGGACAGAGTACTTTAGGTGGGGTCTCACCAAAGCAGAGTAGTTGTTTTCTTCACATTCCCCTTGTGGATCACACATAGGATCTTAGCTCTCTTCTGAGCAAACCTAGTGAGGTTTGGAGGTGCTGAGATACAGAAAGAGAGCAAGTTTTAAGAGAGGTGGTAAATTGTATTTCTCAAAAGGTGATAAGTTATTTTGCTGAAAGTCAGAGGAGGCAAGGTCAAGCCCTGGGTCTGTAGGCATCTTCCTTCGTAAGTACCTTGGAGGTACAGTCTAATTCTAAAGCCCAGTGTTGTCAGGACTAGATTCCACATAAATCTGACTACTTAGTGTTGGCTGCTGGTGGCTTTGTGCTCTGAGGCTTATTCATGTTTCTGGAATAATTACGCAGAAGCCTTTGGGGTGCCAGCCAATGGAAAACAGTAGGCACAGGGATTTAGGCAGAATTCAGGCCAGCAGAATCTGGGACTAAGATCAATATTTAGATTAATTGGAGGTGTTATTCACCCCTCTTTCCCCCTCATTATGGATAAGTAGCAATCAGTCTTTTCTTTCTTTTAGAGGTCTGAACATTTATGCAACCAGGAACAAATATATCCGAACCTCCTTTAGGCTTTCCACAATTAGTCCTACCAATTATGCTCGAGAGTTGAATCACATACCTTCTTGCAGCGATATTCAGAACACAACCAAGTGGCTGTCAGCTGGCCAAGCTTGCACATGCTTGGGAGTGCATCTCTGGTTTCCTAGGCAACCCTTGCCCAGGTCCTCCTGTGATGTTCCAAGACACCCAGGAGCCATTTCATTACCGCCACTGCTTATGGTTTTGTACATCTCTAAGTAATCAACACATCAAAGATGCATTTGCTTTTTATTATGAAGTTTCTAACACAATAAAATAAATTGCTGACCATACAAAGCTGATTGTACTTGTTAAACTCAAGAGCCTTGCTAAGAAGTTTGAAGTTGAAATTCTACCTTATTCACCTCACCTACACTGCTAATATGGGCTACTTACTATTACTGCTGTTTTCCTTATTATGTTGTCCAGCAGGCCACTGTTCATCCAAGCAGCTACCCTTGGCTTTGATCTGGTTTATTTATCTGCTATTGTTCAGGACTAGTTATTTTTCAAATCTCTGTCACAGCCTATATTTCTAGTGTTATCCTGTAACTGTCAACAGCTTACCTCTTACCTTCCATGGTGGGCCATCAGGCTGAACTTTCTCTAGAGAGTCTTTAATACACAGTATCTTTGCTCAAGAATAGGCTATTTATTTCTTAACAGAAAGAGAAGGGGGTAATAAAAGCATTGGGTATTGAGGATATTGGCTAAAATCTTTTTGTTGAGCTTTTCCTTCAAAACAGAAAATACCTTGTAAAGAGCAAATATTTTTGGGAAAAGCAAAGGTTTAATTACAAGGTTTTGTTAGTCAGTCTTCATATGTGTTCATTCATCTGTCTCTAGAGACTCCATGACCCCTGTCACAGATGTCGGCTTGATAATACACCTTCTCTTCTCTACACAAACTGGTCACAGATGTCTGAATACTATATTTTCCATGGCAGGCCGAGGCTTTAATGCTTTCCCATGAAGGAGAGATAAGAGCCAGAACACGTGTAGACTGCATTACATTTTTATCTGTAAGCAGGGATGTGTGAAGTTTCTAAAAGTTGTTGACACTTTCATGATATATTCTATGTCCATTAGAGGGATAGCGGATGAGGTTACATGGTAAGATACCATTTTGATTGCAAAAAACTTCTCTCCTTTTGCCAACCCAGAACTGTTGTCAATCACTTGTCTCATGTAATGAAATACACAGCCTTATCATTTTTCAGCCTTATTCCTCTTTCTTATCATTCATATTTAATGTATTTCTACCTTCTATTTTGTAGCTGTTTACATTTTACTGATTTTTGGGTACAGTTTAGAAGTCAGTGATTTATTATCTTTCACTCCTCTTTGTGCTGACAGGGAACATTGGTATTTTTCCACTTCAGATATAATTTGAAGTAAAAAGAAAGATTTGTGGTAGAAACCTGTGAAAATGTACACGTTTAAGCTGTGCTAATTGTTATTACGTGGATTTTTAGAAGAAGAGAAGGAAATTCGTGGTAAAGGATGACACCCCATTTTCTGCTCACTAAACTTGGTATTGCAGCATATGCAATGTAGTAGCTGTCACTGTTTAGAGGGCTGTGTGACGTCTGACATGAGAAAGGACATGGAGGATTCGGGTCAGCTTTTTTAAACTTAGGTGCTGGAAGGTGAGTATCCTTTGAGTATGTTTGAGCCAAGGATGAATTTAAGAGCCTATAAGTTTAAAAATGGGATACAATGACATGTGTGCATAAAAATAAAATGCTTAATTTAACAAATACTGCTGGAAAATGAGCCAGGATATTTCCTGCACAGGATGGGGGCTGGATCAGCAGTGTGGCCTGTATCACTTTCCAAGTGGAGATGCTGTGAAGGGGCAGGCAAGAGCCAGCAGCATGAATAAAACCTTGGAGGGGGGCACACAACATGGCACAGGGACCAGCTGCAGCTGCGGGGCACTGCTCAGTTCCCTGCTAATGGCAGTAGCAGGGAGGACTGGCATTAGGGGTTTGCCACTATTACCACACCAGGCATTTCTAGAGCAAGGGCCAGGTCCTCCTGGGTGCAGTGCTATTTGTCCTGCCCTTTGCTCCTCTCTGCTTTTTACATCAGTTTTTTGCGGGACAGAAAAAGAAGAATAGGCTACAGTACTGCAGCTGTGTTGACAATAATCAGTCCTGTTTCTCTGGTTCACCTGAAGAGGCTAATGCTGTTGAAAACCTCACACATTGTTGGTGGAGGATTGAGTTCATGATGAAATTGCTTTACAAAATTCCACCTAACAGAAGTGACTTATTGCTTAGGAAGAATAGTCTTTTTCACTCCTTATGGAAGACATGTGCCTACCATTTGTTGGTTCATACACAGAGGCTCTAGGTGGGTTCCCCTTGCACAGTCGCACGTCAGCAGTTTCTAGGAAGTTTCTCATTTTTGTCTGGCTGGGATGCTGCAGCAACATATTTTTTTCCCATAGCAAGCCTTGCTATTGCAAGTCAGTTAGTTGTTGCTTCACAGCTAAATTGCTGCAACATGTTCATCTTTGGGCTATATCTGCAGTCAGTCCAGGAGCTACTCTTTTACTGAACAAGGTATTTTACTGTGAGCAGCAGTCTTACCAAATCAGCTGCTGGTTTTGATATGAACAGCTTGTGCGGGATTTACGTACCACATCCCTTTTCTGCTGTCAAAGAAAAGGATAGAGCACAGATTGGAGCTCCAGATAATGGAAGGACACTTTCTGTGAGGTGCTCTCAGCTTTGGCATTTGCTTGAGGCTGTTTGGGGGCCGCAGGGAGGGGGGTGGTAATGATCAGGACAGGCTGTGAGTCTCTAATGTTTTCCCATTATTTCAGAAAGGATGGGGCTAGACCTGACAGCACTGCCAAATCCGTTGTGTTTGAAAAGATTTTTAATAATACGACTGAAATAAAATCCCGTGAACTCCAGTTGCTCATCATAAACAGTACCATGGCTCTCACTAGGATTTTATGCCTTATCCCCACCTCACTGAGTCTACGGGAAGCTCTTCAGGTGCTCTACACCTAAGCACATCACAGGCCTTGCCTTTTTCACACACTGCTTGGCCACAGGCTGTCTCTGTCTTTTCCCTAGAAGAAAGGGAATTTTGTGTAGAATTCATATGTCCCAGGCCCACAGCTGACCTCCTTTGGGCTGCCCAGCAGCTTAAGAAACTCCTGCCTTGAGCACCAGCACTGTGAGTGCTTGAAGGTTCCCAGCTCACCCCTCTGGCCATCTGGGACAGAGGAAGCGGGCAGATTTTGTGACTATTCCTAAATTAAACAAGCACACATACCTGGATTGTGTTTCCTACTGCCATGGTCAGGGACAGAATAGGAGTCTGGGCAAGGCATTTCTAATATTCTTAGATCCTACATCTTTCAAAAGAACTATACTGCTCTAGAATAAAAAAAGAAACAAAACCAAACTCCATATTATATCAATAAGCAGCTGTATGTATTTCACTGTTTGAATTTCTTCACCACTTGGTAGTTTTCTTTCAGTTTAAGTCTAATGCTTCCTGAGTACACAGGATCCTCCTCAGTCCTCCCCACAGTTCTTCTCCATCCCTTTCTCAGCTGGTTCAGTAACTAAACCAAATCTCTCTGCTTTTTCTCTTCCCTGTCCAGTTCCTTGCATCTCCACAACTCTAAGTCTTTCTAGGTTTGCAGTATTTAAAATCACAGGTTAGTACGTAATCTCTTTCTCCAGCTTACCGTGTAAGTCTCTTCTTCCAAACATCCACCCTGCAAACAAACTTTGCAAAAGTAGTTTTCCCAAGTCCCACTCTGCCATCATCCATTTTGATGGCTAGATCAAAGGAAAAGAAAGCAATGGAGGGATGAACTGACACTGCACCTGACATAGAAATCTTAAAATGCATTGCCAGTGCTGTATTTCTAATTAGTGGATAAAAAGAGGAGAAAAGAGGGTTTGATGAGTTGCCCAGAACACTCAATGGAAAGGTACAAACAGAACCCACTAGAAACTGGCATTTGTGTGGGTCGTATGTAAATATTTAAAATAAAAAAATAAAAAGTAGTGTACCTCCTGGGCCAGGAACCTAAAGAACCCAAATCCTGCTATTGATTTCACACTGAACTGACAGCTGTTGAAAGTCAATATTGGTCTAGTTCTAGAAAGCGAAGGAATCTGTTGGTTGTTCAACAGCTCCCAGTTAAATCTATTCTATTTAGCTACAAACACTTTAAATAGGGCCTATGTGTCTGTTTGTTGAGGTTCTCTTGAACAGAATGAAAAAAGTGGATTTTTGAGCTAGATGGGAAAAAATATAGAAGATTCCTTAAGGCATTCCAAGAGGAAAAATGAAAAAGAAGAAAATAAATTCAATCTGCTTTGTTGCTGAAAGGAGGTCACACTTCATGCTGTATGTGGATAAAAGACAAGACAATTTCCCACTTCCCATTTCTGTTCTGTATTGCTAGGTAAGTTGTTGTCATTGTATTCCCCACAGGAGAAGCTTCAGCAGTGTTGCCAAATAAACCAGATTAGTGTTCAGGGACATTTGCTGGAAGTGATGCCAAATCCATTCTCGATCCTAATTATATGAAATATGCTCCAGTAATTTTCCACAAGGTGAATAAAAATAATGCCAGAACTGCCGCTTTCACTAAATCTCAGTTAGGAGGCATTCAGTAATCCCAAGGCATATCATAGCGTCTTCTGTGCAATTATTTTCTCCTTTTTATAAACTGATGTTTACCTAGAGAAGATGAATATCCTAATTCCTGGCACCAATATGAGAGTGATATCAGGAGAGAGAAAAAAACAGACAAGACCTGGCCCATATCCCAGTGTTAGGCAAACTGACCTTTGGTTTTGATCTCTGCAGACAAGCTGTTGCATCTGTACAATTTCAAGCAGTACACATAGGAGATACACACTTGAACACAGTGTTCATTCCTGAATCTAAAAGAAGAAATGAATAGCCACGTAGCTTAGAAAATAAAATCAGATTCAACAAATTATCCTTTGTTAGTCATGAAACGTTTCCTGCAGTGTACAATACCTTGTTCTGCAATGAATTTTCAATTTCAGGATGACTGATTTGTAGCAGCCAACTAAGAAAGAGATATGTGTCAAAACCAGGTACTTGCTACCAGCAGCTGCAAATTCACACTATTGTTCAAACTGTTGAAAATTCATTGTAAAATTGAGAGGTGTCTGCTATCTGTGAGCACAATGAAATATGTTTTGATTGCATTTGGGAAAAAAAAAAAATTCCTTTACAGCTGGAGTTGAAAGAGGATGGACAAACATGTTTACCGAAACAGTATGAAAACAAGTTATGTAGTTGGCTTATAAAATAGTATCATATTTCTGGATTCTGAAAGCACAAAACATCTTCATTTTCCATTTATAGAAAAAAACAGCTTTTTCAATGTAGAAGATCTTACTAATATGCAACTTTCCTGTTCTTCCTTCATGTCTTTGCTTTTGTGGAAAGTCTCATGAGCACCAAAGGTAATGTTACAGAAATAGACATCATGTTTCATGGTTTAATTTTCCATTTTTGAAGTTTCCTTCACATCTAAAACCGCTGTGGACACCATATTTATTGATTATCTGATATAGAATCATGGAATCATAGAATATCTCAAGTTGGAAGGGACACATGAGGATCATCAAGTCTGATTCCTTGCTCCTCACAGGACTACCCGAAACTAAAAAATATTACTAAGAGCATTGTCCAGATGCTCCTTGAATTCTGACTGGCTTGGTGACATAACAAAGGTTCCCTGGGGAGCCTTTTCCAGTGATCAGCAACCCTCTCAGTGATGAACCTTTTCCTCATGTCTCATCTTCTGAGCTTCCCCTGACACAGCTTTATACCATATGTTTGCAAGCCCAAGCTCTGACTGATTTGTGGGGTAATATAATGGTTAGTGTACAACAGAGTGAAACGTGACATTCAAAGAGGGCAACAAAATTACTCAGGTGAGTTAGTGACTTCATGGTCAATGCATGCATATGCTCATAGCATACTCTCCACTGCTGTCAGAATTGGTATCTCAACTTTGGCTGATAGTCGCAACAGTATCTCCATAGCTCCATCCTCCCCAGTGGGATAATAGAGTATGTTGGGGTTAAGGAAAAAGCAGATATGCATCTCTCTTCTTGCCACATATACTGAATTCTGATTCTACTCCCCCAGCCCTCTCGCATGATTTAGCTAAGCAAAATAGCTTGCACCATCCAAGATGCAGGGCTCAGGCAGGCTATTGTTTTTCCCTTGGAAGAAATCAAAAAAAAGGATTTCGTTAGCAGTTGCTTATCAGGAACGGGGAGAGAAAATTGTTGCGTCTCTGCTTGAACACTGGTTCCTAAAATTCAACATGACAGGCAAGCCCCTATACATACACTGCAGAGGTTTACAGCTGCAGTGTCTCCTGATATTCAAAGTGTAAAGGCTGTCTGGTTTACTGCTACTGGATGGCATAATGGATTTTGTTCCATTGACTACGTTATCTCCTAATACAAGCTAGTACTCTTTCTTCCAGGAGCACTGGAAACTTGCCAGCAACTCAGCAAAGCTAAAGAAGTGACAAAAGAGGATTTAAAAGGTCTCCTGGGTGAAGTCTGAAGGAGATTCACAAGAAAGCTAGAGCATGAGGGGAAGGGGCTGAGCTGGACTGAGGGATGCAGATCTCACAGCAGGTACTCCTTGAACTGCGTGTTTGCCTTCCTTGCCACAGGTGAATGCCTGGGGACTTCCGAAGCAGGACAGAGTTAGATGGAGGGAAGCTGCATTTCAGAAAGCGCTTGGGGTTTGGGGAGCTCTCTCATTTATTTGCTTTTAACGAGCTGGTTTAGGATGCTGTGTAAAATCTAGCTGCGTGTCTGTATTTCCTCAGTCTTTCTCACAAAACGCTAGCTGGAATGTGGGAGATAGGTGGTATTTATAATCTCTGGGCTGAGTCTGAGGAATCAATACTAGATCTTAAGGGAGATGTAGGTTTCAGGGATGAAGCTGGCGGAGGGAGGGCTTGGGGGTGGCTGTATGATCAACCGGCTGTACCTCACTTCTATTCAGAGGCTTGTAAAACATGGAAATTCACTGCTAGGACTCCTGATTTATAGTAATACAGTGCATGTCTAAGGCTGGTATGTTCCTGGCCCTTGTTTAACTGTCCCTTCTGGACAGAAGACACGAGCATACAGAAAAAGGCCATTGGAAATGTAACCTTGGAAACAAGTCCATGACAATCTAGTAGCAAGCCTCCATCAGAGTTGCATGTGTTGAAAAATACTCATCATGGGTTAAATCTTGCATCCATCAATATTCTGTTTAGTTAGTTAATGATGGTAAAGCTGCTCCTGGAATCTGAAAACCAGGCAGGCATAAAAAGCAGTATCAGTATGCTGCATGATGATATTAATTGAGCTGGCCAAACAACATTGTTGTGTGCCTCTGCGAACTGCATGATGTAATTATGATTACATTACATTACAGATGCTTGCACTGATGGAGTTACCTGGACGCTGTGTTGGAATCAGGGTATGGCAATGTATGCAGGCATAGGACAAAACAGTTGCAGTAAGCATGTTCTCTATTGAAGCAAATGCAGGTGGTTAATAGAGCTGTAAAATGACCTAGAACAAGGAAACTGATGTCTCTTTCCAGTGCCAGGAACAAACATTTGCTAGTTGCTGAGATGGAGTGTATATGCCAATTTACTACCATTTTTCAATTAATTGTTGCTATGACATACTTTTCCCTAAAGAAATTATTGAGCAATACAACCAGAACTCAAACTAGATCTGTCACAGCTGAGCGGGTAACTGACTGTATTTGCAATTCCTGGTTCCCAGATGTCCCCCATTTCTTCAGGCAAGGGGCAGAAGCACAGAAAGTGCTTTAAGTAATTCAAGATAGAGTAATAAAGTAATTCAAGATAGACATCTCTGTTCCTTATCTCACTGACTCACTCACTGACACACTCAGCTTTCTTCTTATTTGGTCAAATTTGCTCAGTGATGCTGATGGTTTTGTTAGGCAGTGGTCTCAGTGGATCTTGAAAAACCCCTGAATGTTTGCATGGGCTGCACACTTGCAGTGTGATGGGAGCTAATGGAAGCTGTCTTTACAGAGCCTTCAGTGGTCACTGGTTGTGATTAAAACACTCCTAATGAGCAGCTCTTGCAGGCCAATTAAATAAATGGCCTGCCAAAAGTAAACCACTTTTTCATGTTGCAATCACTGTATTCATTTTCCTGTTCAGAAAACAGTGCTTTATTTCTCCCTTTAACAGATGAAGCCTCAGCTTAAATGTTCTCTCATATTAATATTTCTGTAAGGCACTTTCTCCCTGGAACTTTTTGAGCTACAAATGCACTCAGTGGGCCAAAATAATGTTCTCTTAATGTGCCATGTCATGTATACTCACAGCCCTACTTACAGCACCAGAATTCAGCTTTCTGTGCCTTACTGTATTTACTTGGGCACCCATCTAATATGTGGAAGCAAATAACTAATACTGAATTCCTTGCAGGGCACCTGGTAGAAATAGCATTTACCATCTTCTAATAAACAGCAAAAGTTGCTGGAAGAAAATTAAAGCCTGAAGCACTCTTGGCTTGGTTGTTGATGTTTCAAACTATTTTTGAATCTCCACTAACCTTGGAAGACTTCTCAGAGGAACGATTGCCTAAATTAGAATATCTGTTTCATATGAAACATTGGGAAAGGAGAGGAAAGATTATATTAGCTATTTCATTAGAACTAACTCTCAGGGTCTGTATCCCAGCCTACAGCAGAAATGTCAAGAGGAGCAGCTGCTACAGCACACAAGCCAGCAGAATATTTCCATTTCTGAACAAGGCAAAATAGGGGGAGGATGGGGGAAACTGGATGAATTGCATAAGACATGAACATTGTAAAGTAGCGATGAAGGAATATATGTTGGTAGATATTGAGCTGAACCCTTTATCTGTCCATTTCCAGAGATTAAGCAAAATTTTCTTTGTGAAACATGCAGACCTTTAATAGTGCAAATGTGTGTTGCTTTTGGGCTTCAGTGTGGTTGCAGCAGAGTACCCCGTCCACCTCAGCCCTTTGTAACACAAGTCATATTGGCACAGCTTTTTCTTACCTCTCAGTCTTTGCTAGATGCCAAATGAGCAGTTAAGCTGTTATGGTACTTAGCGTTACCAAACAACTCTTGCCAGCATAAAAGTAGAGCTAATGAACTGATAAGAGAAAAGAGGGCAGTCTTTCATGGGCCATTTCTTACACTTCAGTCTCACAACTGCTCCCTGACAAGGTGGGCCATCAGCAATGTCATTAGGATTTATCTTTTCTGTCATATTTGCTTGTATTAAGTCAGAATCCAGGTCTTCCTAGGAACTATTTTGCCTTGTTTTTCTTCAAATATTGCTGAACACTAACATGTACTCATAAAGTATGTGAAAGGCCTGGGTTGTTGCTATGCCGTTTTAGTTGATGTCAGCATGTTGGACTGATGTCTCAGTGTAAAGCTGTCATGGTAATATGCCAGGGTTTGAAAAAAAATATTATTGAGAAAAACACTGGCACTTAAAAAGGCAGGCAAAGCATATAGCAAAGCATATAGCAAACCATGGGGCTTACTCACTGCCAGCACATACTTTGTTTCATGCCAGTGTCATTCCCCCAGAGTTGTAGAAGGATTCATTTGTAAACAATATCCAAAGGGGGGAAAGTAGAGCAATATGTGGCTTTGGGTATTTTCACATATTTCTATGTGACTGAGCTACAGCTTTTTGACCAGCTACATTGTGGGTGCATGTCTTCTTTTGGCTGGCTTAAAAGGTCACTGCCTGTACCTCCTTGTTACTCCCCACATCTCGTCTACCCAGCTACCCTGTGGAGTTGGTGTCTGTGCATTTCATGACCTCTTTGGGACCATTTAAACTGATTAAGCTAATCTCTTTGGTGGTAGAGTTTGGCAAATGTTTGCCTGAGCACCATGCCAGGAGGTGTGAGGGAGCAGTGGTTGCCAGTAGGGAAGCTGTGGCAGAGCTGGGGATAGTAATTTTCTTCTTCAGATCAAGTATGGTAGTGAGAGGTGGTGTAGACGCAGTCTTGTTTCTGAACCAAGCCACACTCGGCTCCTTTGCATTTGAGAAGCAGAATAACTAGAGGGTCCTGATTGCCATGGGCTAAAACTGTACCCATAGCCATTTACTATAGGTCAGGCTAGTTTGTGGAGACTCAGACATGATCAGATGATCTGACTTACTGGTTTTCATTTCCTATTAGATCTTGGGACGCTTTACAGGTACCATTGACCCCTGTCTATTCTGTTTGTATAAATATCCTTACTGAGCTGCCAGGAATCTAGTGTTACCCTTTCAAATGCGAAAAAGCAACATTGTGCAGGAACTTCTTATTTCATAGACTGAATTTGCTCAGTCTAAGAATTCATATCACAATTCAGACTTACTGTATTGTGCTCAATGTTACAGCGATCCTCCTTGCAGCACGTGGCCCTCACTCTGTGTAAAATCCTGGTGATTCATGGTTGGGTGACTGGAGAAAGGCTTTTACCTTTTATCTAAATTGGAGATACCTGTAATATATCTTCTCTGATCAATAAATTAATTAATTTACATTCAGTACAAAGCTAGAACTGGGAGGGCTTTTTCACTCTGGTTCTACACAGTCTTAGGCAACCAGGCAATAGACAGTTATGGCCTGGAAAACTCCTGGAAAACTTTTCCTATGTGTTATCTGCCTTTTGCATAGATCAAATTGTTTGTTACTGTAAAATGACTAGCTAAGATATTAAGGCTTAGAAATTACAATCATTTAGCCTGACTTCCTCATCATGCTCATCATAACGCTCTTTACTGCAGTGGAGAAATTTAATCTTTGCTATTAATATTGTCTATTGAATCCAGAATTCAGATGGGTCCATTTGCAGTCCTTATTAAGTAAGGACCCCTGCTGATCCTTATTAGATAGATGAAGGGCCAGAGTGAAGTTCCTTGTTACTTAAATGAAACCCATATTTAGCAAACCTGTTAAATCACTGCTGAAGTCAGACTTCTTAATGAATAAAGGGATGTGAAAGATAACAGCAAGGGATTCTATAGGTACATTGTAAATAAAAGACAGACTAGGGGACAACATGGGCCCTCTCTGGAAGCTATCAGGAGAGCTGGCTACCCTGGATTTGGAGAAGGCTGAGGTTCTTAATGACTTCTCTGCCTCGGTCTTCACTGGCAAAAGCTCTGACCACACCACCCAAGTCTTGGAAGGCAGACGCAGGGACTGTGAGAATGAAGACCTTAGGCCCACTGTAGGA
>JANHGB010045676.1:51359-79076 GCA_026283785.1 Coracopsis vasa | reverse complement strand
ACACCTTCCACTGGAGCAGGTTGCTCCAAGCCCCATCCAGCCTGGCCTTGAACACTGCCAGGGATGGGGCAGCCACAGCTTCTTTGGGCACCCTGTGCCAGAGCCTCAGCACCGTCACAGGGAAGAACTTCTGCCTAAGATCTCATCTCAGCTTCCCGTCTTGCAGGTTAAAGCCATTCCCCTTGTCCTAGCACTACGTGCCCTCGTAATTTCTGGTGACCTGATGCCTGACAGTGTCATGCCTGTGCTGTAAGCTGTGGTTAATTGACCTGGTCTTCCAGTATTGCTGTTCTGAACTTTGTAGGCAACTACTGGCTGACAGCACCACTGTCATTTTAATACTGGGGTGACTCGTGCTTGGAAACAAAATTTTCTTAACGTAAAGATTTCACATTTTTCTTGCAATAACTGTTGTTTGTATGAGGCAATGAGATAAAAGGTTGATATGCAAAATGTCCTAAACAACTGCTCCCTTGATTCTTAAGTTATGACAGCACATCAAGTAGCCTTGTTGTGGTTGTGAAGTTGCCTTGTTTGGTGTTTCTCTTACTTTAAAACATTAAATGATGGGTGTGTTCAATACTAAAAAACTGCTGCGATTATAAAACCTCATGGCATGGTTATGTTTATACACCTGTAACCAAGCCGTGGCTGGCAGTGCATTGGAGCAAGTCTGTGCCATAACAAAGGTGCTGGGGCTCCTGAGGCAAGCTGGACCTGGGAGCATCATGTGGCAACTTAAAATGTGCACATGTGCTTTCCAGATATGCTTATCACTCCAGAGCAGGGTCCACGATCCAGCCACCAGGATTGGTCGAGTTTTTTTGTTTGTTTTCTTTAAGTTTAGTAGCTGAGGCACAATTCTGCACTGGTGTCGATGGGAAGGTTCATTCCTCTGGTCTCCCAGAAGGCAGTCCCTTGTGTGGTTTGAACAGAGATTTCTCAGAGTTAGAGGAGAGACAAAAGATTTCAGAAGAGAGAGGTGAGATACTTGAAAGGTGAGATACTTCTGCACTGCTTTTATTGAGCTAGTGTTGAGCTTGAGAACTGCTCTTCAGGCAGTTTTAAGCCTTGCACCCCATCCTAAATACTTAAGTAATTTGGAGGAGGTGAAGGTGCAGGCAGGCAAAATGTGACTGTGGGAATGTGGAAGAAGCATACTTCTTAAAAACGGAGCATCCCATAGGATGGGAGAAGTTTCTTGCAAATGCCTGAGCCAGGCGTAAGACCTGTCCATGGCAGGCACAGTTTAGCAGTAGGCAGAGGGGCCAAGAGCATCGTCTCATTCTCCTCTCCTGCCTTTTGGCTTAGATGGGAAGAAAACACAGCCAGCCCTGAAATCCCAGAGAGGCTTCTGCCCCATTAGACGTGCACCGGGAGCCAGGTTTCAGATGGCAGCACAAACCCCTTCTCGGTAAGACTGGTGGTGGTTTAATGAGCGTGTGTAAATGAAAGTGGCATGAGGACATGGAATGCTTCTCACTGCTCAGAAGATGTTCTTGGGTAATTGTGATCTTCAGTTGTCACAGTTAATTTCACTGGTGTAATTAATGCTTGTGCACACTACCTATGTGGGGATCAGTAATGACAAGGCAGCAACAAACCAAGAACCAGGGAAGGAGATAACACTTTGGGCCTGCTTTTATTTTATTTTGTATACTCCCTCTGCCAGAATTTTGTCATGCTTTTAGCACTTGCTGGGGTTCATTATCTGAAGTTTAATTGCTCTGCTAGCTGTAAGTCCCTGGTTTAGTGCACTTTCTTTGTAAGTTTGCAAAAGGTACAGTGTTGTTGGTGACACTGAGAATCACTACAAGCAGATGGAGAAGAAGGAGAAAGTTGCAGGGACATGAACAAACACAAGTTCACAGTTTCCTGGTCCTTGACACAGCCTCTTGTGTATGCTAATGTGTTGATTTAAAGAGGAGAAGTTTGATCTCAACCTTGAATGAGATAACATGGAACTTCTTGCAACAAAAGGGAGTTGCACAGCAAGTATGTCAGGGCAGGATGTTTCTGACAGTACACAAAAAAGCCATCTTGACAGCTGTTGAAAAGCGAGGCATTAGAAACACATGGAAATAATATGATGTTTGTATGAAAAGTAGGAATTTATCTGAAATGCTGTTGTGCCTGTAGAATCACAGCTCTCTTAAGAGTATCAATAGCTGTGTGTTCTTGTTTGAATAGGGGTGACACTGACGCTGAAGAAGTTACTAGTGCGTGGTGGTCATAGTGGGAGGTTTTCCTGAGCCCTTTCCTGTAAATACTGTTAGTGCTACAGAGATACAGAAAAAGGACAGTGTAATACAGAAAACCCCCAAACATGGTACAGAAAGGGCAAGGGCTGTGCATAGGTGCAGTGCATCATGGCAATTTCCTGACTCTTCCCCTTCATTCTTTCATTTATCTTCTCTAAATTGCAGGGCACAAAGGGCTGATGGTTGTGTATTTTCTGGTAGCCAAAAATACCATAAACCTATGCATTTGTTTTACTTGGGGAATGTGCTGGGGGTGTGATGGGAGTTGTTTGGTTTTGTTTTCTATGCTGCTCGATTATAAAGTGGTGTACTGACATTTTAGCACTTCAGACAGGGTCATAGACACTCCCTTTCTAAATCTGGTAAGGGGACAGTTACCTGTGGAACCAGTCTGTCCCTGTCTTAATCTAGGGACTATAAACAAGGAGCTATAGAGAAAGCTATGCTCCTGCAAAATCCATTGCTGTTGACTTGGAAAGAGTGCCTGAAACATCAGCAAGTTTGGATTTGTGTATTTGCAGAGGTTTGGGTTAATAGAATAAGATGTGTTTTAACTGTATGTTTATTTGAATGTACTTCCATGGCAAAAATATACTGCTTTTGGACTGCCTTTTCTACCCACTCCTGTAAAAAGTTAAGGCAGATGTCCTTCCCTAAAAAACTTGATGCCTCTTCGGCAGAGATGCTGTTCCTGATCTTCCAGTTCTGTTTCAGTGTCTGGTTTCATATTTACATCAAAAAATTTATAAGACACATTAGTTTAAACCTCCATAATCTGACTCCATAAATGATAGAAGGTTCATCTTCAGTGATTTAACAACTTTAGGACTGTATTTGATTAAATATCCCATCAGTGCTTGACACCTAAATAGTTCAGAACCTTCTCTCTTTGGACAGAGAGAGCAGCATAAGTGACCAGCCAGGAATTCAGATGTGTGCCATTTTAAGTGGATGGGGTTTTGAAAGCGCATGGCTATCTTCTGGTTCCCTAACAGGTAGTTCAGCTTTCTAAAATTATGTGATGGTGGTAATTTTATATTAGCTATTTAACCACTGTTAGGAAAATTAAATGTACATAATTCAAAAATGGCTTGCTAAGTAACTGCTATGGTTTGTTCTTTGTATTATTTTATCTCCAGATCAGTCGTATTGTCATCGGCTGCAGCACGACATGTACTTTCTTACAAGCAATAGCCGACTGAATGAGCAAGTAGTTGATAAAATTATTCTTCAGCTTAACAGAGTCTACCCCCAAATTCTTACCAATGCAGAAGCAGAAAAGGTAAATTGATGGATTTTACTGTATCTCTGAATGTTGCATTGTTTTTGTGGATCAATAGCTCAGCTGCCCTCTTTCCGACTTGACTCTTGGTGCCACATGCAGCCAATCTTCCTCACAGAATCACAGAATCATAGAGTAGTTAGAGTTGGAAAGGACCTTAGGATCACGTAGTTCCAACCCCCCTGACATGGGCAGGGACACGTCACACTAAACCATGTCACCCAAGACTCCATTCAACGTGGCCTCAGTTCTTACTTGCTGACCAGCTGTATCTGGCATCTCATATGAGAGAAGTCATGGGGCTGGCATATTCCCTGTGCCAAGGTGTTATGAGAGAGGGCACTCTCTTCATCAGTAGTTTAGTGCCACGATTCCAGCCATGATGACTGACACTGTGTGTGCAGAAGCATACTATCTTATAATCACTGTGGCAGAACTGCACCCATTGTGTGACCAAATGCCCTGCATGCCTGCCTCCTCATGTGAGTCAGTGTGAGCCTTGTCAGATGATCTGTGCTGTATCCAGCTATGTCCACAAAATCATCTGTCTTAGCTTAATCAGTTTTAGTTACTGATTAATGTGATTAATAACTGAGTAGTGATAGAGAAGAGGGGCATTAGTCCCATCTGTAAGCGTGGTACATGGATGGAATTAGTAACACCTTCCAGTGGTGCCACTATGTATGGAGAAAGGCCACCCTCCCTTCACTGTCTGCACAAGACTCAGGGTTTTGGCATAGCAGTATTGTAACTCTAGGAAACATAGGTCCAGCTTTGTCATAATTAGACTTCATGAGGATGAGTAGTGTTCTAGTGGTGCAGAGCAGTGCTAGATCGTCAGCTGAGCCAGTGTAGCCACTCAGTTATGATAAAACAATGTGACATGCATAGTGAGAGATCATCTCATTTCCTCAAGAGCTTAAAAAAAAAGTGCATAAACACATTAATCTGTGAAATGCAATTTGGGACTTCTGCATTTAGCAGGCAGAAATGAACTGCTTTCACAGAGGTCCAGGGAAGTTTTTGTCAGCTGTATTAAGTGTTTAGGAAGCTTACAATCTCAGTATAAACTACCTTTCTGGGTGATCATTACTTGGCAAATAAGGGAAAATTTGAAAACAGAAAATTTTATTGTGAGATTTGTTGATGTTTTCTCTCAACAGCTGTCAGAATCAAACTATAGAATAGCGAGCACCATGTTAGTTTGAACGCAGGGAAAACACATTCAAACAAAGAGTAACTCACTTTATCAGGACAGAAAAAAGAATGAGGGAGGGCAGAGGCAGTATGCTGTCCATCAGGCAGCGGTAACCAGATGGAGCTCAGTGTCCTGAACACTGCTGTGCAATACGTGTATGTCCTCTTTAGGTTCCCCTTACTTTTTGACCCATTCTTTTAGCAAAACATAAAATAACCTCTTTATCTTCACTCCCTGGTGTACTGTAAAATGATGTGTTGTCATCTCTCTTCTTACGAGTGCTTTTCTCTTACAGTTCAGGAATCCAAAGGCATCACTCCATACCAGACTTTCAGATCTCATAAAGCACCTTCAAAAGAAAGGAGAGAGACACTGCCAAGAGTTTTACAGGGCTCTACAGATCAATGCTGAACAGCTGTATGATGACCTGCCAAGCAGGAAGGTCTTGAGTAAGTTGATTTATAGTTGATGGAGTTGTGGATTTCCTCATCGGTGTACTACAAAATCTCATTTCAGATGTTACTCATCGGAGTAGTTATTAGTCAAATGTAGCACAGAATTGCTATAAAATTGACACTAGAATTTGCAAATGTGAAGAAAAAAGGGAATCCCTAACATGGGGACTCAGTTCTAAATGCAAATTGAAGTGAAATAAGCAGCTTTATGAAACCTGGGAAAATTATTGGTGAGGACACTGGTGAACTATGGCCAGGACAGAGTTCTGTAATAGGTTACATGCAGGTGTATATATATATGAAAAATATCTTTCAGAGGAAATCCTTTCAAAGATCATAGAATCCTAGACTGGTTTGTATTGGAAGGGACCTTAAAGCTTATCCAGCTCCAATCCCTGCCAGGGACAGGGATACCTTTTACTAGAGCAGGTTGCTACAAGCCCCTGTGTCCAGCCTGGCCTTGAACACTGCCAGGGATGGGGCAGCCACAGCTTCTCTGGGCACCCAGTGCCAGCGCCTCAGCGCCCTCATAGGGAAGGACTTCCTAATGTCTAAGGTCCTATTGTGTGGGGTCTCAGTGTGTGCTGTCTCAGAACATTCCTGACATCCTTTGATGTGACTACCAAGAAGGTGTAGGAAAGGAATCTCCCTCATCTCCTGCTTTAGGAGGGTGATTTGTGGCCTGAAGCAGGTAGTTGGTAACCCTTTAAACACCATCCAGTTTGCATTGTCATGACACATCACCTCAAGCTGTGGTTTGTGCGGTGTCACATAAGTGCACTGTGTCCATAGAGCCAATGAGAATGGGAAGATCTATTCATGTAAAATGAAGTCATAAAAGCTCCGTGCTGAAAAGTCACCACTTTTTATATATTGTAAAATATTCCATGAAACTAAAGCAGGGTTTAAGTGATTTGATCCAAGCCCTGTAAACTTCAGCTGGGGGCTGTAATGACAAACTGCTGAGGATCCTGGGATTCTGCGGTTTGTCATTAAAAATCCATGGATGAAAAAGTGCTTCCGTGCTGTATTTCAACTCCTTATCTGTGCCATAGGAGAGTGCTGAGATTTGGAATGAAATCTCCCTGGGAACTGATTCTTAAACAGGAATTTTCCCCATTTTTTTGAGCGCTGTGGGTGTGTTTATTGGTGAAGCAGGCAAGTGTTGAGATCACTGTGATCAGGTTGGGATGCTCAGGTACATGGTGATTTCCCATAACTCTCCATTCAGGTTTCCATGTGGAAACCTGGCCAGCAAAAGCTCATGAAACCACCCCCTTCTGCTGGATAGACGATAGTGGGAATGCTTACTGTGAACTAAAGATGTGCCTTCTCCATGCTCCTGCATCCATCCCTTCCTCAGGTCCATCTTGTAGGGCTTCCTTAGCAGGAGTTGGGACCCAAATCTCCATATGGCCGTGAACATACGGTGCAGATGTTTATTGCTTTTCTGTTAGGTTTTCATGGCTATATGTAAAGAAGTTTCCACAGCCTTATTGTAACCCAGCATCTCCATCTGCCTCACTCCATTTAGGGTTCCTGGTAGAGAAGAATACCTGAGTTTTCCTTCAAGTTCCTTTTGCACTACATCAAGTAGCTGGTGGAGACCTTGTTTTGTATGGAAAGAGATTGTGGGGCAGCCACAGCTTCTCTGGGCACCCTGTGCCAGCGCCTCAGCACCCTCACAGGGAAGAGCTTCTGCCTAAGAGCTCATCTCAGCCTCCCCTCTGGCAGGTTAAAGCCATTCCCCCTTGCCCTGTCCATACCCTTCCTCCAGGTAGCTGAAGGCTGCAATTCAGTCTGCCCCCCTGCAAACCCTCTCATCTGGGTTCCTACTTCACATTCTCTTGTCCTTGCATTTGCCTTTGGCCACTGACAGGAGGGTTTTGCATGTCCCTCTGCACAGCATCCCTGCCCTCCAGCACAGCAACCGCTGCCCCCAAACTGGGGCCATCTGCCAACCTGCTGAGCGTGCACTTCATCCCTTCACCCAGGGCACTGGCAGAGATGTTACACGGGAAAACATGGTGGAACGTTTTCATTTCCAGTGGAAAATGATGTATAAAGACCTTCACTCTCGCGTTTGTTCAGATTAAATGAGGAACAGATGCTGGACAAATGTGATTTGAGAGTTTGCTCCCTGCTAGAGCACAGCAGGAGTCATTTCATTTTGATCCCTGTGTCTCCCATGATAAGAAGATGATATTACACAAGTCCTAAATGATCTCCTGGAAGGTCAAGAACACACGGAACATGCCAAGTTTCACTATCTACCTTACACAAGCTTCCACAGATGTGAACTTATTTGGGAGTCTTCTTCAAAACAAAATAAATAATTGTTTTTAAGGGCCTTGGCCAATGTAAACAGGAAAAAACCCTTGTGTCCAGAGGTCAGGCTTTGCATGCCTTCCATGTTCCTGATGCACAAAGGATGTTTGGGAGGATGTTTTACATGTATACAGAACGCAGAACCAGGACTGCGTTAACCAACATCCAACTCCTGTACCGCATCTCAAACAAAACCTGCTTCTTGATGACTATAACATGCTTTTAGGACCTGCAGTTACTTTAGCAGTCTTCAGTTGCTGATGTTTTGACCATTTGCCACAGGCACTGGGGGGAGATGAGCTCGCAGGTATCACTACACCTCAGTGCAGCAGGAATACTAACAGCTCAACTCGGATGCTCATTGATGGGTGTGCAACCCCATTTATTCCTAATATCCTGGTTACCCTGCATTAATGCATGTATTAAAAGGGTCTGCACACACCACCCCATCATCGTCCAAGAAATGCTTAGGTCCAGTTTACATGTACCCCCCAAAGGCTAATTTTAAGTACCCTTTTCTACCTGAAATTAATCAATTGCATCTACTGAAAGGCTGCAAGTCCACGCCAAGTGATTTTATAATAGATGCTAGGAAAGCTGAGGTTGGCAAGGAGCTCTGGAGACCACCTGGTCCCATCTTCTGTGGAAAGCCAGGCCTCAGATTAGGTTTTCCAGGCACAGTCAAGCAAAGTCATGAGCATTTCATAGATTTATTTTAGAACAGTAATTATGAAAATGACTTTTACCCTGGCTCATTAAGGAGCTTCCTTTCGTGCATGAACAAGATGACAACAACTCTGAAGCATTTGCTGCTTATCTGGATTTAGATAAACTCAAAGATGAACTCCTCATCATAGCAGAGGTGAAGCTGCACCAGAACAAACCCAGCCAAACCCCTCAGCAGTTACATGGGTTATCTCAGCAATACCATATACCTTCTCTTTGCCTTCAAAATACAAAGCACTGCCTAAAGACCAGTAACACTGCTTTGTGGGAAGCCTATAAGGCTGTGCATTGAGTCTATATGATTTCCAGGCACATTTCTACACCTTTTTGTCCTGAAGCAGCACATCAGGACAGCAGGTTACATCTCTTCAATTGCATTTCCTACATGATGGTACTTTACATCCTCCCAAGGGCAGTGACACACAGCGTACATGCCATTTTCCTGAGGATCATAATTCACGCCAATGCCACACGGTGGTAGCACTACTAAAGGGATGGAGAGCAGCAAGTTCTCACAAAGCATTTGGGGTCACACTCAGCTGTAAAGTGTGGTATTTGGTGTTCCTCTCGGAAACCCATTTCATCAAACCTCCCCAGAGCCAAAACAGGACAACAGCATCCTCATTTCAAAGAGGATAACAATTTACACTGGAGTTTTACATAACTCCATTCAAGTCCTTTTTGTAACATCTGTGCCTAAATAAAACAGTGAAGAACAGTAGATGCAATACAGATGGCTTGCAAAGTCATTTAAAATACACAACTGCTATGGTTCTCACCACAAATGCATAAACCGGTCCTTAATAAAGCTGTACGTGGATAGCTGCCACTCAGTCCATCATCTGAACAGCCTAAATTTCACAAGAAACCACCCTGCAGCAGCATTTCCTTGGACTCAGATGAACACAACCTCAAACCAGCCATTTATTAGAACCTATTTACATAGCAACAGAACACAGTGATTTCCTAAGATGGTTATAACCATCTTTCCAATTCAAACATCTTACTCAAGGTAAAAACCAACTGAAAACAAGAAGAAAGAAATGAAAGGTCTTTTCAGCTTTACTCTGGAACTGCCATTTGCACTTAAAATACAGTTCTCCTACTGCCAGATGTGTTTCCAGAAAATAGATATCCATGGATTCCTGGGCCAAAGTTTGGAAGCAACTTGTCACTGGAAGGTCTGACGAAAGACTCACCCATAAATCTGCTGCCACCATAAACCACAGAGGACAGAAGACAACATAGCAGGGAGAAGGAGGCACCTGGTCTTAGGAGACACTTTGCCTTACAAAGTGTTCCAGTAATGCTTCCCCAAATACCAGCCCCTTCACATGTTCAGTCACCTTTATTGACCAGTTATGCCAGAAATTAATACCTAGACTTTATGGTTTTGACTACATGACCTAGGGAGCTGGCCTAGATGACCTATGAAGGTCCCTTCCAACCCATACTACTAGTCTATGATTCTATGACTGTAGTGCAAGAGATGGGGAACAGATTTGGGACATAATGGTGGAACAAAGATGAAAAAATACCCCATAAGCCTCAAATGGAACCATTCAAGTGTTAGGGAGAGAAATCCTGCAAGTCAAAGTTATCCCTTCACTGGGATCACTCAGTTCTTGATACTCAATCACAGTGTCCTCCAGCACCAATTGTACCCTACCTGGTCACCTTCAGTAGGTGACTGCCAACAGGCTGCTGTAGGCAATTAACATCAGGGTTTTGGTTTAAACTGTACATTAGATATCCACACAAAGATTCCAGCCTTTCAAAAGTTAATTCCCCAAAACGCCAGTCAAACTGCTGAGCACAGCCATCTGCCCCCCTTCCCGATCCCGAGCAAGTTCTGTGAGCTCCTCATGAACAACTCCTCCGTGGAAGCCAACACTGCTGCATTCATTCAGAAAACAAACCCAGCATTATACGGAAATATGCTGCTCACAATTCTGGTGTAATATCCTCAAACAACAGTGCAATGTCAAAAGTGGCATTTTGCTTACCCCAACTCGAACAGTGACATTCCTGGCTCTCTATAAACAAGCAGAAGTTTTCAGGCTTTCTTCTTTGATGGAAGAAGACACAATTTTATTGTGAAATAAACGTCTAAATTACTTTTAAGGACTTTAAAGTTCTGTTTTCCCACTTTAATGATTGCATATTAAAAACTCATGGTACCATTACTTAACATATACAACTGCCCACGCTGTGCACAAGTACACAGAGAACTTGTGCCTCCAGCAGACCTTGGGAGGTTACAGAAATGTCCCGATGTTAATTCAGAGCTATCTAAATTCATGAGCATGAGAAAACTTCAAATCTTAGCATCTCCGCCACTGTACTTGAGGCTTCTTCCAAAACAAAAAGCTACATAAAAGCAATTCTTCCAGTCTGGAAAAATTAAGCACGTGCACATCCTTGCTCCTTTCAGTCTTCCCTTCCGCTGCTTCACTCTCCAACCACTAGCTCCATCACCATCACCTTAGCACCAAAGTCATCCCCAAGACTCCATTATCCACAGTACACCTTGGACTCCTCCAGGTTTCCATGCTGATCGCCAGGTTTAGTTCCACAGCAAATATCCCAAAAGAAAGAAATCACAGAAGTCATATAAAATATGGATATTTCCCAGTTGAGACCCTCTTTCTTTCATTCTTTAGTAGTTACTGTAGAGTGCACAAGAAAAATGCAGTATAGCACAGTCATTTTTAGGAAAGGTTTCTCTTTATAAATATTTATGTAGTATTAAGATCAAATATTTAAAAGAAGATCAACATAACCTAACTATACTTACGAGCTATGCAACAGTTTCCGTTTTAATGTATCATTTTGATAGCATTTTGGTTTGCACTTTTCTGCAATAGGTGCATTTCCTTTTCTACAAGAAATCAAGGTATTTACATGATTTTTTCCTACAACTTAAAGAATTCACAAAAATCAAGCCTTGGCTATTTAAATATAATATTCACATAAGGTATTTATGGAAGGTCAATGTTTACACTTTGGACTGCAATCTCATTGAGATCAAACATGCACAACCACAGTGCTTTAAATTCCATAAAGGGGAATTGTAGTTCTAAATATACTGATAGAAAAAAGGAGGGTTAAACTCTTTTTCATCCTTAACCTCAACGCGGAAGCTCAGCATCACATGAATATGTATTTTGCATTTCATATATATAATCACAAGTTTGTGAAGTGCCTTGGGACCTTTGAAGAAGGCACAGAATAAATGAAAATCATTTTAATTAAAAGCAAATTAAAGGGTCTTCTAATCCAGGCAGCAGCAAATCCATGGAGGCTTTTTAGAATACGCATCCTTGAAGTTACATTGGTTCTAACCCTCCCTAATTCCATCTTCCTTCTCTCACATCCCCTCAAAAGAGGCTTCAAATCTGCACGAGATCAGGTTTAGCATGAAGATTCTGCTCTAGTTTCTAAAACCAGATTTTACTCCAGTTTCTGAGTGGCCAGAAGCATGAGCATCCACGTGGAGCAAATAAAAACAAAGGAATGAGAAAGAGAATGTTTCTTCTCATGTCAGGAAAAAAGGTATGACTCTATTTTATGCTTTTAAGAAGTTATTTCAACATGGATGAGAGAAGCCAGAGTTTTCCTCCTTGACTGAAGGCTTTTGAGATACAGCTTAAAAAGAAACTAAGCAACCGCAGACTAAAATGCTAGCACAGAAATGGCTCCGTGTTAGAACACTTACAAGGTAGAAGAATGTGTAGAAATAAAATAGACATTGCTGCAATCTCTTTCATTACTGTTATTACAGCAGGAAGATGTTACTGGTGAAGTCTCACAGGTCTCCCACTGGGCGTCCCCAGTTCACCACCGCCTTTTAGGGGCTGGAACTAAATGATCTCAAGGTCCTTTTCAATCCAAACCGTTCTATGATTCTATGCCTATAAATAAAAGAATAAACTTACAAACACTACTAAAAATAAACAGGAATCTAAACCCAGTAATATTATGCTCATTTCTGTCAACAAGGCATTTTTACATGCATTTATCCCATTAAGAGATTGAATTCCTCCATTAAGAGAAAAAAAACAACAAATCCCAACCTTGAGGGAAAAAAAATCCAAACAACAAGAAGAACAAAAAAGAAGAAAACGGGCAAAACGCCTGGAGAAATGCTGCTTTGATTCTGACACTTGGGAATAAGTGGGAAGAAACATCCAGCTACCCCCCTTTCTTTTTTCAATCAAAACATCTTCCATCTCGTGTGCAAATTTCTACAGCTGAGAAAGCATCCTACTCCATCTCCCCAAAGTGGTGTCAGCATGTTTTATGTAAATACGAGTTAACAAGGGATGTGTGTTTGCAGCAAACATGTTAGGGTTGTGCTATAGGAGCTCTGGATTCACCCTCTGTGTCGGTGGAGAAATTGTAATTCTGAAGATAACAGAAGTTACACACAGAGGACATGGGAGATTCTTTCTTTATTTAAATGGCCCAGATGTATTTGATATCGTAGAGTTTCTAAATGGCCAAAATGCATTTGTTAGTGAATAGTTTTATTTAAATGGTTATTTAACAAATCACCATGTGAAGAACTTGATGACTAAGCTCTGCATCAATATGTGGCAATATATGGCAGTGAGAGGGGGCCGGGTACCCAGAGCCCCATCCCACAGCTCTGCTCCACTGCCCAGGACAGCACCAATGCACTCTTCTGCTTGGCTTCTGCCTTAATTGTATTCCAGCACATGCGGGAGCTGGAGGAAGAGGCCGCCAGCAGGACCCAAGTGGGGCTGCAGGTGGCACCAGTGGAGGTGGACATGAAAGTGGAGGAGGATGGGGCAATGGATTTGGACTGAGCAGTGGTAAGGCAGCCCGTGCCCCCTGTCCGCTGCTGCTAGAGAGAGTGGCTCGGCTGCTGCTGCGCTGGGGCTGGGGCCGTGTGTGATGGCCTCACTTGGAGGGACATGGTGCCCGGTGCCCAGTGCCCTCGTCCTGGCACCACAAGTGCCACCACCGCGCTGCCCTGTGCTGCCTTTGGGATACACGAGCCAAGTCTGATCACGTAGAGCCCGGCTCCCAGCCCCAGCCAGGGCTGAGCCCTGCGACAGAGTCCTGCTGACCATCAATAGCCTCACTGAAACGACCTTGTGCTGCTTGTTTCCAGGGCTGGTGGAAGTTTTGCAGCATTTGAAGGAGTTTTCTTTAGAAGAATTGTTTTCCGTAGACGATTGTTGTTGTTAGAGAAGATTGTTGTTTTTTCCAGAAGAGTTGTAGTTATAGGTAGAATAGGTGTAGGTTTAAGAAGAAGAGTTGCAATTTTAGGTAGAATAGGTGTAGTTTTGGGTAGAAGAGTTGTCGTTTTAAGAAGAACAGTTCTTTTTTGTTATGTTGTTTATTTTCTTTTATTTTATTTTTGTAAATACATTTCTTGAAGTTTTCCTGACCCAGTCTCTCTTTGCATTCACTGCGATCACACGTGGCTTTGGCAGACAAGTGGTTTCCCCTTGCTTCGGGTTCTCAAGGCTGGAGGGGCCATGGGAGCTTGCGCTGGGTGCTGGGGCACCCCAACTGTCCTCATGTGGGCTCCCTGCCCTGACAGAGTGGCTCTTTCAGGCTCTCTGCAGCTGTGGGCAGGGCTGGGCACGGGCAAGGGACCAAAGGTGTGGGCGCTCAATCTGACCCCTCGATGGCTGCTGGGCCCCTGTTCTGGTGCTGCCATTGAGCACGGACTGTGCCAGAGCTGACCAAGGCTTCTTGGGCTGCTCCTCAAGCTGGGGAAACACGGCCACGTACGAGGCGTCAGTCATGGAATCATGGAAGTTTTTGTTAGAATAGTTGTAATTTGTATAAGAACAATTGTGGTTTGGATTAACACAGCACAGTGTCACAACTTATAGTGAGCTTTGTATCCATTGGTTTAGTCCAGGAGATTAAAATTCTTATGCACCTCATCTTCCTTGAACTCCATTCCTTAAGCACTCTATGGACTGGATGTCTTTTCCATGTGCTCACAGAGCTCTCCCTTCAGATCTACCTGTCTCCTGGAGTACCTTCTAGATACTGAGGACCCATCTGGATTGTTGTCCACCTTCACCATTTAAAAAAAAGATACTGGTTATAGACGATCATGCTGGGTTATTTAAAACAGGATTTGGCCACCACTCAAACCTACTAGAGGGGGCAGAAAACCATAAAGTCAGTAGGAAAACCTCCCAGTGAAGGTCAGAAAAGAAGAATATGGTGCATCCTTGCTCATTATATTGGCATCCTTGTACCTTGAGAACATAGCAGTGAGAGGGAAGCTCTCCAAAGAGGACTCTGATGTCCTGGGGGTGGGTGGAAGGTGAAGAAGTAGCAAGTATACATTCTGTCAATTTGTCACTGAACCCCAAATTAAGAAAGCACTGAAAAGTCATTATAAGTGTGTGGAAGAAAGACCTTATACTCGAGTCTCAGGGGAGACTCCCATACATATAGGCTGATGGAGATCAGAGCTGGTAATTACATACATAATTCTGTGTTATTTCCCTAAAGGAACGATACGGCCAACTGAAACATTGGCGAGAAAGCATAGTTATTCCATTATAATAAAACCACTTTTATAAACAAGTAAGTCTCTGAAAGAATCTGATTTGGGCCACAGAAAGGAAGTCATAGGCTGGAGGAAGAAGTCAGACCTAATTAAATTTCAGAATAATTTGAACATCTTAGCATACTGACTGCAGTTATTACAACACCAGGAACAGTCTTGGAAGGTGATGGTATCCCTCCCTTTGCTACAATAAATGTGCTGTGTGACTTACAAGAAAAGTAAGTCACACTGCTTCATTTTGTCTTCTTCTGACTTTTTAATTTGGAAGGAACAGTGTTTTCTGGCTGATTCCACTGAACCTCTTGAAAGGGAAAAGATTGTTCAAACAAAAAAATTCTTTAAAGGTAAAAAGTTGTCTAGAAAGACAAGGAGAGTAAGGATCAGGTTTCATGTATCTCGTGCATAAAATTTCCTTTTGGATCAAATAGAAGATAGCGTTCAAACAGAAGGTTTGGTTTCAAATTTTAGAAGTTATCAGAAAAGCTTTTCATAGAATGGTTTGGGATAGAAGAGACCTTAAACCTCATCCAGTTCCAACCCCTGCCACAGGCAGGGACACCTTCCACTAGAGCAGGTTACTCCAAGCCCCGTCCAACCTGGCCTTGAGCACTGCCAGGGATGGGGCAGCCACAGCTTCTCTGGGTACCCTGTGCCAATGCCTTGTGTCTGATCTGAACCTCCCCCGTGTAAGTTTAAACCCATTGCTCCTTGTCCTGTCGCTATGGTCTCTGATGAAGAGAATTCTTTTATTAAGAATTCCAAAATAGAGTCACAAAACATTTACAAAGTTATAGCTAATCCAAACAGAACTTTTCAGATTCATAGATGGCATTTTGACTTTTCAACCAGTTCTGTAATCTGCATGCCAAGAAGTCCATGTCAGGGAGTCCTGACGTAAGGCAGGAATCTGAAAGCTCAAGGATAAGCAATGGAACCTGCTCTAGAGTACTCCATCCCCAACTTCCCTCCAGAACCTGTGAAAAGGAAAATCCCCAGAACCTTGGAAAGAAGTAGATAAGGAGGTCAGAGAAAGGAAGAGCAAGGGTCAGATGAGCATGTTGAGAAGCAGAGAATTTTGAAGGCTCACAATAGAGTTAAAAACTCCATCAAGCCAAAACCAAATCAGTGGAAGGGGGGAAATGTCTCCCTTTGGACTGTGCTGTGCCTGTTTGAACATACAATGGAACAAACGGAACAAAAAGATGCCTGCCTTTCCCTGCGGCTCAACAAGGTGCTCAGGAAAGATGGTGAGATGTCTTGGATTAACTCCAATCACCATAACTTGCCTCTATAAAATGTTCATAGATTGGAGGCATTTTTTCCCCAGACTGCTGGGAAATCACACGATAAAAAGCCCCAAAAGGCACCTCTAAAGACAACAGGAGTTTGAGTATTTGGGTTTTTTCCCAAGGCGGAGACATTTGCGTGGGATTCAGTTCTCAAGACATAAAAGGGAGTAAAAACTTAAAATGTGAGTGAGCAAAGACAGTGGAAAATAATAGCATAGGCCAGTAACTCACACAGACTCGAGAAAGTGTCACTGGTGACTGCTACTTACACAGAAGTCAGTAAAACCGCATGCAGATCCCACCATGGAGCTAAAAATCCCTGTTTTCATCCAAGTTTGCCATTGCTCCTGTCAGAAAGAAAAGGTTTCTCCATCTCTGTGCTGCTTGTATGCTACTCACATGGCCACCGCCTCTCTGTTGCTGCACGCCCATCCTCAGCAAACCCATCTCAGGCACAGGCACATGAGTGTTGTCTAGAAGCTGTGCCACAAACTGTAGAGATGAATTGCTTGTGCTTCAGCTTCTGGGTGGAAAATGCACACAGAAGACAGCCCGTAAAATTGGCGCACTCTTTCCATTTCCTTTCTCACTTAAGCTCATTATCCCTGCATGTCTCTCCCTGAAAACTGTAAATTAGCAAGTTGCCAAGGGGAAAAACACTGCCCAAACCATGAGAATGGATGTGCTCCAGGCAGCCCTGCTGTTACCATCTAAGGACTTGCACAGGACTCAGTTGCATTGAGATTTGATCTTTTAGGATGGCTGATCTCAAGCTGTTTGTGGGCGTCAGTGCCCTGGGATCTTCTGAAGTGCCTGTGCAGCTTTCCAGGGTGCTTAGGGAAGAAGTTTCTTTAGATGAACATTGAAGCATGCAAATTTGTGGTGTCTGAGTTAGGATAACTTGGAAATCCCATGTAAAGGAAGCTGGAGTCTAACACTACTGCAGAGAGAGTGAGCTCAAAGCTATAGAGAAGCTACAGCCAAGAGAAGGTGTCGGAAGGAGCTGGATGCACATGTTGAATTCCCCGCCAGGGATGTGGTAGGAAACCTCCTTCCCTGTTCAGCACCCGAGCTGAACCCCTAAGTTTACTCCAGTCCAGGTTACCCTTCGCTGACCTTTGCAAGCTTGGATTCAAGGCTCAGTGAAGAAATGCTTTTTCTTCCATGGGCCATATTTTGGGTCTGTGTGGAGTGGGTGCTTTCTGCTGCTAGGTAAGAACAGCAGCCCTCAGCCTCTGCTTCCCATGGGGAAGTTCTTGCTGAAGACTCCCCACAGGATCTTCACTGCTGTTGCTGGACTCACCATCAGAAGAGGCAAGTGAATTTCCACAAGTAAGACAGATCCTCATGGTTCAGCT
Source organism: Coracopsis vasa (assembly GCA_026283785.1). Classification (NCBI taxonomy): domain Eukaryota; kingdom Metazoa; phylum Chordata; class Aves; order Psittaciformes; family Psittacidae; genus Coracopsis; species Coracopsis vasa. The sequence goes on along the minus strand of JANHGB010045676.1, from coordinate 61,611 downwards.
GGCTGAGCTAGGGAAGGCAATGACCAAAACCACACCCAGCCCATGCAGGAAAACCCATTCTCCCCCTTCCCTGCAATGGGTTTTGAAGCACTGCTCAAAAGCGCTGAGACATTGAGCTGAGCCAAGCAGCACAGGCACAAAGTCAAAAGGTCATTTGGTAATGCAGTGCTCACTTCCCACGCACTGATATTCACTTAACTAGAAACTGATAATAAGTTACACCCTGGCTAGCACCAGCCCAGAGCAGTGCACACAAACAGCACCAATTAATAGGGGTTTTCAGTACTGATTTGAAAATAATCATCAGAAATAGAGCTGGGTGCACTGGGGATAAGAAATAGGCACCTTCACAAGGCACACTTTTAGCCACAGAAATCATGACTTAATGGAAAGTCACAAGTGTCTGTAAGCAGCAGTTTCCAGAGCATATGCATTTGTCAGACCCCCACGGGAAACTAGGGGTTCCTCAGGCTTGAACCCAGCCTGGGGTTTCTTTTTGTATGGGTTAGTGAAACAGGCCTGTAGGTAGCTGGGAAAGGACACGTACTACTGCTCCCACTGGAGGTTCGTCTGGATGGGGTATCCTGTGGCTCATAACCATGTAAAACATGAAGGCCACACTTGGGATTAGGAGCAGCCTCACCAGTTATCAAGGTACTCATGATATGTGTCAAGAAACATCACTCAGCCAGAGATCATTCTTGTCTTGTGAATTCCAGGCTGTAGAGAATGTGTGGACACAAAAGCTCCTCCTTCATCTGGGACAGGAAAGCTCCTTTCCAAGCTAAGGGATGCAGCAGGGAGAGATGCAAGGGGCAGAGAGAAGGCAGTGCTCTCAGTTCTCAGGGCTGGGAGGTTTCTTCTTGTTCCCAGTAGTGTTGTTCAGATGTTATTTGCTCATCCCATCATTCTTTTGGTAGTTCCAATTACCAGGCGGATTTTGAGAACTTGATCATTGACCTGATACCAACAGGGAAATGCCATTTTAGAATATTTCTAAATCCCATGATATTTTAAACTCCCCCATCTGGAGTGCGAGCCCTGATCATTATGTCGGCAGAACCAGAGGCTGTGCTTTGGGAACTATCTCACCAGCTGAGATAGGAGGAAGAGGGCACAGCATCAGGAGAAAAGGAGGAAAGAAGGGCAGCTCAGTCTGACAGCAGCTCTACAGCAGTATCCTTGGGAGAACAGAAGGTGCCCAGGATCTGTGAGTCCTCACAGAAAAGGAAATGACAGGAAATCCAAAACCCAAACCAAAAATAAGGAAAGAATGAATTCAGGATGACCTCAGACACTGGAGTTCTGGCTCCCAGAGCATCTTCAGAAGCTTCGCTTGGATCACATAGAATCTATGTGAGCAGTTTTGATCTAAACTAGACAATATTTTTTTAATAATCCCATTAGCTTTTTTGTTTACTAAGAAAATACTCCTATATTCCAGTCCTTTTTGTGCACCTTCAGTCCCTTTTGGGTCTGAAAACTCAGCTTCATATTTTCTCTCTTTGATCATGCCAACTCAGCTTTTCTTTGGGTTTCACAGATGGACCTGGGAATCTCAGTTAAAAATTAAAGCCGTGGGAGTTCCAGTACCAAGAGCATAAATCACTCCTTTAAGAAACTTTTCCTGGTCATGCCAAGGGGATTGTACTGCACCTCTGAAAATTCTAACTGTTGGTAACAAAGCAGCCTCCTCTTTGGTAACTGCAGTAAACCAAATGTTCTTACAGGGTTTTTGTACCTCCACTGTGAGATTGGAGCTAAATGGATAGATGATGGGATCAAAATATTTCCAGTCTTGAGAAATATCTCAATCAGAACATTCAATTTCAACAAGTATCTCAGTGACAGATGGGACTTCCCATTACAGGCCACTTCCTCTGCAAGGAGGAATCCACTAATATCGGAAGCACAATGCACGGCCTGTACAGCCTCTCCATGCTCATCTGCTCCCCCTAATACGTCAAATGTGAAATTCCATCTGGTAACCATGTGCATTCAAAACACATTTATGTGGAGACAAATTACATAGCTGTAGGAGGCATTTCAGAAGCTCCATACACAGTGCCATCAAAGACTGTAGGACATGGGTACAGAAAAGCCTCGCCTTTGAGATATTACCAGTTGCATCTTCACCCATGGCTGGTAAATGGGGATTTTATGGGACTGTAAGAGATGGAGGTGATGAAAGAGTAAGGGTTTGGTTTCTTGTTCTTTTACTGAGCCTAGGTCCTGCCCTGTTTGCAATAAGATCTAAGGGCAGCGAAAGAGCAGACTCCTGTCTGGCAGCAAGCAAAGGTTGCAGATGTAGTGGATGAGTGCTGAAACACCTGGATGGGCTGTACTGGTGACATGACTCTCAGTAAGCTACTCTTTGATCTGGTGTACTAAATATGATCCTTTTGGTTCAGCTACCAAGCTTTGATTACAGACTAAATGCTGCATGGGTACTTAAATGTGTGAGCAAATATAGTGAACTGTTTCTTAGAAAGCGAGCTCTCACAGTTTAATTTATCTCACTTATCTCTCCAGTCTGGCAGCTTATAAGTAACTGCTATGATCAGAGACAAGTTGTTTTCTATTCTATCTGGAGGCAAATAATAGTTTCACAGAAAGGGATCTGACACTCTCTGTACCTAAGTGTTTCTCACATATAGAACATTTGAAAATCATGATTCAAGTGCTGGGTGTCAGGCAAAGAGTCAGCCTTTGCTTTTGTGGTGAATCTTCTACCTGGCCCTGGGCCAGCACGATGTACCATGGATCAGGTACATACTGTGGTTAATGAGGCAGTGACAACACAACTACCACTGTGTTCTTCATAATAGAAACTAATGGGGCATTGCTGAGGAGCGAATGATGCCATGCATGTAATCGTTAGACTGATGTGCGAATTTAATAGGGCACAGATTAGAAAGTAATCAATAAGTCTGGACCATGGCCTTAACAGAGCTGATATGGTGGGGAAATACTGGGTAGCATCTTTGCAAACAGCTAAAATCAGCTAAAATTCCCCAAAGGGGTTTCCAGGTTGTCTTCAAGAGGGGATGAGGAGAATGGTTGGACCTCTGAGAACACAGCCCCTGGAGCAGGGATTTACAGATGCTCCTGAAAAAACGGTCTTCTCTCATGAGAGATACTCACTTTTCCGATGTCAGCGGTCACTCTCTTTCTTCACACCGGCTGTTTCCAAGCTTGCTGGGATCCTCACAGTCAGTTTGTGACCTACCTGGTCCGATGTGCTGAGGAGCTAACACCCAAGCAAGAAGCATCCATTGCATGAGATGAAAGTACGAGCTGTGGTTTTACAGACTGATCTATTGGCTACCAAAACAAATAGGGTTTTGAGTGAAAGCCCAACTCAAAGGGCTTTAAAAGCCTGTCTGTTGAGCATGAATGCATGGGGCATGTCTCCAGTGATACCCCTGGGCTGGGGGAGAGTTACACCATGGTAGGGTATCTATCTCTATCTTCTCTGGACACCAGGCTAGAGGGGATCTGTCCTGCTGTGCATGAATAACTCTTTTTAAAACAATGTGGAAAGAAGCATGTTACATTCCTTTAACTGAATGACACTAGCTTAGGTAACAGTATTTTACTCCCTGTGGTGCTAAGCAAGGCATAAATCCTTCGAGAATTGAAGTAATAGACATAAGCCCTCCCTTCTCTTCTTCCCCCTGTGACTCCACTCTTCTCCACTCCTGTATTAATGGATATTTTAAATCTGGAAGGAATTCAAGAGTCTGTAGTAGGTAGTTAAACATCCAGATGTATCAGTAATAATTATGCTCAGCTTGGGGAGGCGAGGCACTTGAATAACAGGCATGGTTTCCATGGATGGCTACAAGATTATAAACATAAAATTTATAAGTGGAATGGGAACATTTGGTTTATTTTCTCTTCTCTTTACAATCACTGCAGTTTAAATTGAAAACAGTGAAGGGTAGCAGAGCCAGGCAACAACCTGAAGACTGTAAACAAAATAATTCATGTCTTACTGACGGGATATGGTCATATAATCAGTAAATTAATTTAGCCTACTCTAGTTTCACCATTAGCTTTCTATTTTCTCATTTCATTGGCATTTCCTTGCCCAGTTTATGTCTGTCCTCAATACATATTGTCCTATAAATCAGAAACAAATATCTTGAAGGGTAAATAAAGAGCTAACGAGTCTACAAAAAAGATGTTATTGAGGTACATTAACTCCTACTTACTGTGTTTTAAACTTTTCTGGATCCAAGATTCATTTTTACTATTATTTGATCGGTTTCCAATATAAAAACAAAATGCCAAGACATTAGATTTTTACACTGTGTCCTTAGTACCTAACAGCACCAAATGTTTCCTTGAGACAAGACAAGTATTTATGACCGGGAAAGGAAGGAAAGGCTTGCAAAGCCTGAGGGTATGAAATCAGGGTGACTCAGAACAGAAGATGGAAAATCACTTCAAAAGGTCTTCTGAGCCATGTCTTGGACAGTTGTTGAACTAAGCCATGGTCTGACAAGACAAGAACCAATAAATCATATTGATTTAAAGCCATCTTTGCTACAAAACAAAGCAGACACCTGATATCCATGTGCAAAACCTGTTTGTGCAATAGCACATCTGTGAACGTGTGCAATTAGTGCAATTAGACAGCAATTTATATGTAAATGCCCATCTAGTCAAATGAGCCTTTACTTAATTTGTGTATGTACTGGAATACCATTTCGGGGTGGGGGGGAGGGATGTCTGCATTTCCAGAATCTGCCCCTTAATAATTGAATGCAAGTGTTCACACAATGCAAATCATGGTTTAATCACCAGCTTGCAGCGCTCAGATAAGGCGGGTGCAGCAGCTAGGACAAGGAGTTTGTCCCTGGGTACCATAGGGTGCAGTGCTGCTCCCGTGGGTCTCTGCCAGTGGGGAGCAGGGTTCAGTGTCATGCCCAGACCCCACCAGCTATCCAAATGCCTGCTCGCCTGGCTGCTGCACAGGAAAGATGCTCAGGGATCTTTCCACTACTCCCAAACTCAGTGTGTGCCAACTGCACCTGGCCATCAGTGTCATGTGTGAATCCAGGGCTGTTGCAGGAACCCCAGTAATGTGGCTGTAACCTGTCTGAGTGAAGTGTGGTCCCCATGAGCCAAAACATGGATCAGATTTGGGCTCTAGTCTTCAACAAGAAGGAAGTTTGGGTGATAAAGCTGGGAGCTTGTGCAAAGAGAAGTAGGTCAAAAGCCATTCTTGTTCTGAGAAAGACGAAGTTGTCACTCAGAATTCAAGCCTTGGCTCTCACCCACTGTCCTTTGGTGACCCTCAATTCCTCATCAGCAAAAAATTACATGATAATACTCCTTTGTGTCTTTGACATGCACCCAAGGACAAGAGGACCTCAGTCTCTCCAGCTGCAAGAAAAATACAACCTCTTCACTCATCTTTGACTTTACCAGATGAGGAATTTGGACTGGTAAAACACGCGGGCCCATGATAATTGCCAGTGCATATCAAGAGTAGGTTAGATGATGTTAGACCCTCACAGGGCTAATTACAGAGGTTAGATCAGACTGCTGAAGTCTGTGCTTCACACAAAGAGGGTGAGTAGGAGTTGTATGAGTACAATGTGCAACTCGCACTCACAGGTTTACCAAGAAGAGGGTAAATTTTAATAGCAGAAATATTTTAACTGTTCAACACGTAAACAGCATTCTGGGCTGATCTGATCAATGCTGCCTTGCAGATCACATTTGGTACGGTGCTATATATAGTGTTCCTGGAGTTTTATTTAATGGGACGGTACATTTGATCCTAATGTGCCATCTCAGAAGTAATGAAGCAGAAAAGATCTTTATCTTCTGTGAAAGTTGCAGTTATTGGCAACCATTCAGAAGAAAAAAAGAAAGTAATTGCACAAGCCTTGGAGATATTGTATTGCTAACTGATTCCAGTGCGAAGCTTGGGTGGGTTTCATTCTGAGTTAATCAGGCAATGGACCATATATGTTGCAAATACATCACTTTTAGACACTCTCCATATATTGACAAATACAATTGCTGGGGTTCTGCCTGAAACAAAGCTTTCTATAGCTTTGGATCCTTCTTTTAGAGCAAAAGAAGTAAATAAGTGAGCAGAAGAAGGAAGACTCTTAACAATGTGCTAAAAGCATCCCTCTTCCTTGAGTACATCACGGTTTGCCGTTCACTTGCATTAGTTTTGAGCAAGTGATGCAGATGGCACAGAAACCCGTGTGTTTGTGATTGCTCAACATGCTAAATATAGAGCTGGGAGTTAGACAGGGGCCTAAATGCAGAAGAAGGGCTCAGTGATGCAGGGATTACATTTTAGTGCTGCTACCTGTATGTAACACAGGAGCTGGACATCTTATATGTGGCTTGAGGAGACCTCTTTGCCTGCTGGCCTCAAAGTGTACATGGGTTGAGATGCTGCTTAATAGAAGTGATTATAAAAGAGCAAACCAGGAGCTGCTGAAGTGGAAAATGGTGCTGGGAAGAGGTCTGCAGGGTTAACTCTGCCCCATGAAGAAGTATTTACATGACTCCACGATGGTGGAGGCTTGTCCAATCCAGACACACTGAGCGTTCACATCCTTCATACAAGGAGAGCATGTAAGCCACGGGGCTGCATCCATGCTGAGAGAAGGAGGCAGCACCAAGGCTTGCAGCTAGGCAGTGAGTTCCCACTGCACCCTCAGCCTCAGGATAAGTGAGGATGGGGAGGGAACTGCAGGGAATTTTTGGATTTTGAGAAGCTACATTTTGGGGTTATACCCTCAAATGCTACTGCAGTTGCTTACATCCCTCCTGTGAATCCAGTTCCTTAAACTCCTTGATTAGGCTCTCCTGAGGGTTGGACAAGCTCACACTTCCCTCTCCCTGAGGATTTTTAGGTTTCATTTTCTGAACAGCAAAAGCCCAGGACTATATGTCCAATTATATGTGTAATTATGAATCATGCACAAAAGGATGTGTGACAGATGTGTGCATGGAAAAGCAGTACCACAACACCCCCCTTTGATTCCTAGCCCTCAAGTCACAAAAGCAGCTATGGGGACAGCTTCATTCGTGTCACAAAATCAGCTGAGAAATTATCAGCAGGTACCAGTGGATGAATGGTTTCCTGGTTGCTGGTACCAGTTGCAGAGCCTCTTCTCCTCTGCTTTCTATTGTGACTGGTTTCCCCACCATTCCTTCACTTTCTGCTGCTATGTTTGTTTCTCTCAAGATCTATCCAGCCTGCAGACATGAGGAATTCCTGGCTCATGAACACTGAGGTCATCTGGTTCAGGCCATGCCTTGCCCTACATGCTCAGATTATTTTTTTCACCTAGGAACATTACCAATATTTCATTGGAAAGATAATGAACATAGATTGCACGATAGGATGTGTTATCAAATGGTCACAAGAGCTCTATCTCACAGGAACATACATGGAAAGTCCACCAGTTCTCAACAATGTTCCCTAAAAGATATTTGGAACCAACCTGAGTCCCTTTGTCTACTTACAACTCATTTGTGGGTTACCTCAATAGGTCTTAGAAACTAATGTAGTTTGGAAAGGCCCCCTGGAAGTCTCCTGTCCCTCTTCTAACTCACAGCAGGGCTCACCTCAAAACTACATGAGGTTGCTCAGGGCCATGTGCAGACCAGTTCTGAAACATTTCTAAGGATGGTGATTCTTGGTGTCTGCCTCCCAGCTTACGCACAACACGTGATGTGAAATGCCCCCGTGTGCATTTACACTTCCTGACCTGCACAGTGTAGAACTTCACCCAGAATTTAGTAAACTGGCCTAGTTAGAGGCTTTGCTGATGTTGCAAAGGCTGTGGGAACAACCCTTCTCTCAGAAAATGCCAAAACAAGTGTCACAAAGACTACTCCTTCCCAACACGTAAGAACAGCATGCTGTTGGCAAAGTTCAACTAGCAGCATCCACAAAACAGAGGCACAGCCAGCACTGCCACCATGGGCAAGGACCCAGCTGGGAAAATGAGACCATGGCCTTTGTGGCAGGAATGAGCTGTGCCTTCTTCCTCCCACACTCTATCAGAACCTGGAAATACAGAGTTTGTGCCTCTGCTTCACCATCCTGAGAAGGGTACAGCATGACCTGCATATCTTTCCATGAGTGGTGCCCTGCTGAGGCACACAAGCAGCGGTGGAGATGGAAAGTAATTTCTCTTACAATGGAAACTTCATGTAATGAGAATAGCAAAGAATGGGCTATTTTCTAGCAACCTCCCAGTTTCCAATTGATGAGTTAAGCCCCTTTCCTTTCTCTCTTGAAGATACTCCTGTCCAGTAGCTTTGCAACCTGCCTTCATGTACACTCCTAAAATCTTAAGTGAAAAACATCCAAAAAGGGGAAATTATACCTCATATGCTAATAATCTTTCATTCCTCATTTACTGCTTGGCCACAGGCATGTTCACCGTCCAGAAGATTGGGTACCTGCGCTCAGCATCTTTCACTAAGTGGAGTCCAGGAAGAGCATGAAAGCCATCCTTCACAGAGCTGGGAGGGGTGCAGCTCTCTACAGTCTGCTCAAGCTCTTCTGACTTTTTAAGGGTATTTTCTAGAGATTTTGGGGGCTCTGTTGGTTCGAATCAGATTACCGTGAAGCTTTCCACAGGCACTGTGATGCTTTCAGCTGCTTCCCCCCTGTCCATTTTGTCATGTAAATGTCAACATGAATCATCAGGACAGAAGCAAGAGTATCAAAATGGCTGGTTTCCTGCCCCAGCAGTGACATTTACACATTATTCTTGACAGTGGGGACTTGCAGGAGCTTGTCAGGGGATCCGAATCACTTTGAGGAGCCTCATCAGAAGACATGCGGTAAAGAGCACCGGATAAGCAAAGCCGTGCCCAAATCTGAGGGTGTTTCAGCCTGACTCACAGCACACACGTCTTTCCTAGGGTGTTTCCAGAGCCCTCTCGCCGTTTCCCTGCCCTGGGCTGCTGCAGTGCATTGGGGCAGCTTGGCCATAGCTCCAGCCACTTTGGGCTGCTCATGTAGCACCCCATGAGTACCTGTGGAGGGTGGATACAAACCACTCTTTTTGCTGTGCTCTCACTCCAAAGATTCCAGATGCCACCCCTGGCACAGCCTGGCCTCAGTGTCCCAATAAATCCAGGTATTTGGCTGGAAGGATGGTGCTGAACTGGAAGAGTTGTTTCCCATTTTCTTTGAGTGAATTCCATCAAAAAGCTTCTGTGCTCCTACTCCCTGCTTCCAGCGCTCCAGCTTTGGTTGCCATCTCTGTGGTCCCGGTGAAACCCATGTTTTTCAGGGGTTTATTATAAAGAATGACAAAATTCCTTTTGAGGCAGTAGCTCAGCAAGCACGTAATCAACACAAAGAAGGGGACTAAGTTTTAAGTGATCCATTTTCAAAGATCTTCTCCCTCAAATAGACTCCTGCTCCCAAGATTTTAATGCAGAATTTTCAGGGAAATGAAATGAAAAAGGAAACCTCCTGCCCCCAACCCCCATCCTGGCAGTTATTTCTTCCCTCCTAAAGTCCTGGTACAGCCACTCACTGACAGAACTGAGCTGAGCAACACAACACAGTCTGAAGTCAGTAAAAGCCCCCCCAGGCAACATCTTTAAGGTTCGCTATTTTCCTCCCCGAAACTTCTCTCTGTGATTCGTAGTGAAGGAATCTTTCTCTATATTTAATCATCACCTTCGTCATTGTCTCTGCTCTACCCTTCTCCTCCTGGCTTAGAGGCTCCTCAGGAGCTGCCTCTCTGTCTGTCTGTCGGTCAATGGCACATAGCATTTAGAAGAGTGACAGATTGCCAGTTGGAAGGCAGGCATAGCCTGGGAGTGCAGTCTTTAGCTGATAATAACTATTTCATCAACATCAGTTCTTGTGTTTTACAAAGCGTAATTCATAAAAAGAAAACCCTCTTGGAGAATCTCACAATACATAAAAGCATAGAAATAAAATATAAATGAAGAAAACAAGACATGTTAATTACATACAGCAGAATGGGCTCATCTAAAAAGCTGGCTTGTCAGTTTTGATCTCAGGTTTGCTGGTGATATACTGCTTTTTGTGGCTGGTGGAAGTGAGCTGGAGAATAATCGTACCCAGAGATGGAAGGCTGATGTGGTTTGAGCCTGGACAACAGGGCCACCCAAAGGCTCTGGTGTTAGGTGGGCAGGAGAGCCAAAGGGAACATGGGACTGAAGAGAAAGAGAGATGATGGATCCTTTTCAAGGTGGGATGGAGAGTTTTGAA
>JANHGB010045676.1:0-43663 GCA_026283785.1 Coracopsis vasa | reverse complement strand
CTGCTCCCAAGGAACAAGGGATGGGACAAGAGGAAACGGCCTCAAGCTGCACCAGGGCAGGTTTAGATGGAGCTGAGCACCCCAGAGGGTGCTCAGGCATTGGAACAGGCTGCCCAGGGCAGGGCTGGAGTCACCGTCCCTGGAGGTGTTCACACACCCTCAGTGCCATGGGGCAGTGGTGGCCTTGGCAGTGCTGGGGAATGGCTGGACTGGATGAGCTTGAAGCCCTTTTCCAACCTGGTTGATGCTGTGACTCCTTGGGGGCCCAGTTTTGCTACAGTTCATGTGTTTGTCCCTGCAGAGGTCAGGAACCAGCACACCAAGGTGTGGGTCTGGTCAAACACTGCCCTTGCTTCTAACAGGAACCATGGAAATAGGTCATGGCCATGGGAAGGAACAGAGACGCTGCTCCTCCCGAGGCCTGACTCATCCAGAACCCAAATGGCTTCCCTAAGGCTACCAGGGAATCCAGCACCGTAACTGTGTGACGAAGGCAGCACTCCCAGGGATGACCTGGCCCTGTGCTCCTTGTGCTGACCTGGCAGATCCAACACCAACACCCACCCCAACCTATGGGCAGTGAATCACTGGAGGAGGCAGAGGAGCAGGATGAAGTGGGCACCTAGAAGCGGGCTTAAGAAATGACTGGAAGAGGAAAGCAGCTGGCCAAGGTGGCATCTGTGCTGAAGTGAGCTTGTTTCATGTGTCCAAAATGAGATGATTCACCCATTATCAATTAATGAAAGAGGCAGAGGTTGGCTCTAATCTCTAATCCTGAGCCCATCTCTGCTGAAGACCACATAAACACTTCTGTGTCAGGATCTGGCAGTGCCAAGAGCTCGATTGACTCCATCAGCAGCCGCTTTCTCCCCTGTTTAGGAAGGATGGGAATCAAAAGCTTCCAACCAACCCTGCTGCTGCTCTGCCTGCCCAAACCATGCTCATCTTGCCCAGAGCTTGGCCATCCCCCTCCTGGCAGCCAGGACTCAGCCTCTTAGTCTTGCTGCTGAGGATGACAGTAGAGGGGCTGAAGGCATCGCAGCAGTGGTCCAGCAGAGCCCAGCACCCAGCTTCTCACAAGGTTTTGCTGCTTGTCCAAGCAAGGTGGACCCAGACTCGCCTCTCCTGCTGCAAGGAACCAGTCCAGCCAATGACTTATAGGTGAAGCTATGTGGATGCCAGGTAGGCAAGACAAGAGGGGTTACGTGTACACACGTGCCTCTGCTCATGCATGGCCTGAAAAGCTTCTCAAAGCCTGGGTGATGCATTCCCAACGCACCCATGACTTTGACCACCCGTTCCAAGACGCGGCACACATCCAGGCCAGGAACGAGGAACCTGCTGGCTGCTGCTCCCATGCCATTCCCGCAGGGAAGCTGATCTCCAACTCAGCACTTCTGAACAGATGGTTATTAACCATGCTGAAGTGCAAAGCTGGTTTCTTGCCAATACACTGGGGGACTTGTGAAGGTGGACCCTGACCCTGGGGTGAAAGCCTGAGCTCAGAGCCAAGGCAAAGGCATCAAACTCTTCAGTTTACAACCAGGAATCTTGCTCTGGCAATATTCCCCCTCAGACTGGAGAGGAGGAGGGAATTCTTTCTGCTGAGGGTGGTGAGGCACTGGCAAAGGCTACCTGGAGAGGTGGTGGATGCCCCAACCCTGGAAACACCCAAGGTCCGACTAGATGGGGTAACTGGGTCTAGGAGAAGATGTTGGAGCAGGGGTTGGACTGTTTCTGCCCATAGCCTCAGGCACTGCTCCTCCAAATGTGCAAGAAGAGAAACCACTCTGCAGCTTCAAAATGCAGGGCTGGGCTTCACCCATTCTGACAAAGAACAAGGCCAAGGTTTCAGCTCCACCAAGACCTTTTCATCCAGCTCAGCCTGCCTAACACTTTCCAAGAGGCTGTCATTATGATTTACAGCCACTTCACTCTGCCACAGGGGTGTAAAGGGATCTCAGGAGAGAAGAAGATCTCCACATTTATTAGCCTATAAACCACCTGTTTAATCCCCTAAGGACAGAGTGTACTAAATGAGTAACGGGAGTCACGGTAGATCACAGCACCACACTCAAACCCCTCCTTTGAGTGGAGATGGGAATGGTTTCTATATGCAGAACACCCCTTTAACCAAGAGAAATACCCCTTTATACCAAACCTCAGCAAGCTGCTCTAGTGGAAGGTGGCCCTGCTCATGGCAGGGGCTGGAACTGGGGGAGCTTTAAGGTCCCTTCCCACCCAAACCAGTCTGTGATCCCATAGGATGTGATTCTCTAATGCAAAGAGACTTTAATGTGAAGCTTCCCAGCATGTGGATGAAAAAGCCCAGTTCCCTCTTTCCTTGAATCCAGCTTGGGTGTGGATGAGGGTGGTTTCTTTGCATCAGACACAGCGAGGAGCAGCAAACGCTGCTGTAATGAGAGCAGTTGGATCAAGTGTTCATTTCCAAAACATGAGAGTACCTATTACAGCACCACCTGAGCAGGAGAGGCCTAAAATCTGGCATCAAGAATACATGACATCTCAGAGGGAAGAGCTCTCTATGTGCATCGGTGATGGGAAGGGGAGGTGTAACAGCTCCTGACAGCTTGCCTGGGGCTCCTTTGCTGCCCACCCCATGGAAGCTGGCCAGGGCACGTGGATTAGGTTCTCTCTGGCACTCATTCACCAGCTCAATCTGACTCCTGTAAAATGCATTTGGTGAGTGCGTTCACTTAGGAAAAGAACAAAAATCACTGACTCTGCCAGAGTTGTCAACAAGGAAAGTATGCCAAGACTGTGAAATATGCAGGCTCAGAAAGGAATGGACGTATTTTAAAGGAGCAAACTAAACAAACCCCTTCTGTTTCCACGGGCTCTCCCCAGCAGCACTACCTGATACGCCCTTCCTATGACATTCCTGTTTCCAGAGGGCTGCCGGTGTCCGCCCCTCTTGGTAGCTTGCTTCCTTGTTCTCTCCCTTGGTTTTGGCTGGGATCTTGGAACCCAGGCAAGGAGTTTAAACCAGTCACAGTTTATAGCAGAAGCGGCTCATGCTGCTGTGTGTGTATGTGAGATGCTGGCCTTGGCCATGGGGGTGCAGGGGAGAGATCAATTTATTCCACATTAACTTTTATTCAAGTTTGAGGAGCTGTGGCAAAACCCTGGCCTGGCCATGGTCCCTGCTGCTGGACAAGCTGGCTGTCCATCCCATCTCTGGGTTGTACTTTGGAGCCTGTCTCCCCGAGCCTTTCAGCATCAATCTGTATACATGGCACATATACATAATGGAGAAGATAGGTAAGCTGTCTTTTTAATCTAAGTAAACACTCTCCTGACTCCTGTTATGAGCCTTCTGCAAAGGTTCTGCAAGTCTTGGAGTGTTTAAAACTCCCAGCCCTGTGCATCCTATGGAAAAGCTGTACTACCCCATGGCAGCCAGCACAAAATCCAAAGTATGGTTTCCCTGTTAGTTCCTTCACCCGGCAAAGCCAAGGCAGGAGCAGCAGTGTTGATGCGGCTGCAAGGCCCATCAGCACCCACTGCAGAGGTTTCCTTGGGGTCCCAAAGGCTCAGGAGGTGCGTGTTGTCCGTGTGCTCACTCTGTGACTGGGGTTACAGCCTGGAGGCAATGCCATGGGGAAAGGAGCACTGATGATATCAGGAATAAGATGGCCCCAGACTGGTACCTCTCCCAACCCACTGCTGAATTCCAGCTGTGGATTTTGACACCAGCTGTCAGCTCTGATTACCTGTCCTGTTTGTAACAATAACGTCATGCTGGTGGAGCCGCCAGCGCTTGGAGGAATCCGAGACCTTTTATGCAGGTTTGGCTGTTATTTACTTGTATTGATCAGTTCGGCAGGGTATCAGAGGAGTGTTTTTGCCAAGTTCAGTGCTGGTTTTACCAGTGAGAAACTTTCTAAAGGAAAACATTTTACATTTATTTAGAAAGAAGCAGTATTAAAGAGATTAAATTTATCAGGGTCATCCAATGTAAGTCAAGAGTTCTTTTCATGTAAAATCAATGTACGTGAATTATATGGACAGAAATTGGAGGTTAACTCACTCATTAGTCACATGGTGCTCAGGATAAGAAATGTTTGATGCTGGAGCATTACTCATAATTTATTAGGCATGGAGTAATAGGTAAAACAATATGACAGGAAAGGAAGGAGAGGAGAATTAATAGGGGAAGGAAGAACGGCAGGGACCGTACAGGTCATCCTCAGCTTATTGGATTTCATGTCCAAGATCCCACTGACTTTAAAGATGTGGCGTGAGGCCATCTAACTGTGCAAATGCAGATAGGTAAAGAGCTGGTTAATGAGAAGAGCACAGGAGGAGAGCCCAGCAAGGGAAGGCAGGTGCCTTGGGGGGCTGATGTCTGCTCCAGGGAGACAGGGGAGAAGAAACAATAGGCATGGGATGGGGAGAAGCAGTGCACTCCTGGCACAGGACCGGGTGTCTGCACCTAGCAAGTGAAGGCTGAAGACCTGAAATGTGGTTGCCTCTTGCTGGAGGGTTACTCTAAGGGCTAGTTCTGGGTCACAGTAACCTTTCCATCCTGCTGGTCTGCTCCTTTTGCTGCAGTGATGTTTGTCGTACCATCAGAACCTTTGCCTTGCAGCTGGGGTGGTTTGAAACTGGCCAAAAGCTTCTGGGGAAGCAGAGGCTGGACTGGCTGATTTGTTAAACATGCATGGTGAGTTTTGTGTTGTTGGGCAGTGAGGCTACAAATGCTGGTGGGATTTGTCCCAGCAGAAAGCATTCCTCTCCCTTGGCCATAGACTGCTCCTTCCACTGACACAGCACTGAGAAATTAGTCCGTCAATCCTTAGTGTTGCCTTTTGATGTTTTATTAAAACAAAACTTTATGTCTGTTATGAGGCAGTCTCACCGGCAGCACCCAATTTGTGGTGTGCTGTAAAAGCGTTAGAGAAGAAAGATAATGGATTAGAGAAACAACGACTGATTTACTGCATTGTCTTTGGCACTGAGCAACCAGTTTGGACAAGTACTACTAAACCCAACCCTGCTGATAGATGTGATTAAGTGCGATGGATTATGGAAAGCCTCTCCTTTAGCAGTAGTTACTAGTACATTTCGAGAAGGTATCAGCATCTCAGATGTGATGCGGTGTTTTGTGTGTAGGAGCAAGCACTGGGCTGAGGAGGAGAAATCTTTTACTGCTTCACAGCTCCTGGGGTGAGGGAGACAATCCAGGAGGCTGCACACAGCATGGTGGGTGCACAGAATATTCAGCATGAGGTGAGCAACTGGAAACCCACACCTGTGTACAAGGTGGATTGGGATCTATGCAGCGTGAGGGCTCTGGGGAGAGGGGGAAGTCGGTGGATAGGGAGCTGAAGAGGGAGGATGCAGCAGCAGCATCCTCAGTGCACTGGCAGCATGACCCTTTGGGAAGCGGCTGTGGGTGAGGCAGTGGCTGGAGGATGCTGCAGGCAGAGACCACCCACTCCTGCTGCACTGTGCATGAGGGAAGCAGGGCATTGCACCCACCTGCAAAGGCTTTGCTTGTCCCAGTGGCCATCCAGCCTGCTCCCTGAAGGAGGGAACCCCACAGGGCCTGGCTCCTAGCTGGCAACTCCCTGCAAACATGAATTTGCAGAACTGGCTTTGGAGAGCTAACATGTGAGAGTGGGAAATTTGGAGAGTCAGTTCTGGGAGTAATTTTAATATTTGGGGGAAGAGGGAGATGAGACAGTCTGACGGGAAATGTATCATCATAGAAGAACACGGAACTGCAGTTCTGCTCTCTTGTGCAAACGGTATCCAGCAGAACTTAATATGCAACGAAGAAATCCACTTCCACTTTATCGTCCAGACTAAATCATGTTATGCACAGGAGAGTTCCTTTTCGCTGTGTGCCAAGGAGTAATAATTCTGCGCAGACTTGTAGACAAGGGAAAAAAATAAGCCACATAAAAATACCATATGTGCCAGGCATTCTCTGTGTATTTCCTCAGACATTTGAGGAGCATAATAATAATAAACTGCTTTTTTTTCTATTTGAAAAGCAAATTAAGTTTTGTGAAAGGGTGAGGAATGGTTTCCTTAGCTTCAGATGAAGTGGGATATTTCAGCCACTCAGTTGGACTTTTTAGCAGCTCGGACAAAAGCGAGGTCAGGACACCAGCAGATGCAAATTGAACAGCATATGGCCAGTCAGACCAGAGTTGCCAATGTATTGTATTCATCTAGTGAATATGTGGGGAACAGACCAGGATGAGCAAGTCCATTAATGTCAGGATATAAAAAGCTACGGAGGGGATATTAAAGGGACATGAAAAATGGCAGGATCTGCAGGATGAGCCGTGATTACCTACTGGGAACTAGTTCTGCTTTTGGAGCAGAGGAACAGCTTCATCCTTGAGACCTGCTCCTGCAGCCAAGCCTTTGTAGCGGGTGTGAGGATCTGCAAGGTCACAGGGACCAGGGAACCAGAGCTCAAGGGAAGGTTTCTTCTGGTTGTTTTTGATGAAACAAGACTGGAAGATGGGCTTTTAGGAAGTGTGATTAAAATGTTCACCAACATTTTAAATTTCCCCCAAAGGTGCCAGCTTCTTCGGAAGGAAATGCTGGAGTTTTTCCCCAATTTCAGATCAGAACCTATGTATAGAAACAGAGCTGCTTCTACCTTTAATGTTTTTATATTTCTGGAGAAAAGGCGAAGTAGTTTTCAGTGAAAGGCAGAGATCACCTGTCTGCTTTCTATTTCCTCCTCCACTAAAAGACAGTAAAAACTAGAAAGCTTTTAATAGTTTGCAGCTGGATACACATGGATGCTTCTTCTTCCAGGACACTTTTTATTACAATATGTGCTCGATGATTTATTGTCTTTTGAAATTTCTCAAGGAACATCTAAGAGAGCAACCTTCTTGGAAAGGACGAGGACAGTCTGCTCTTGTGAGGACTGGCAGAGTGTTGTCATGTTGCTCTATGGATTGCTTGAGCTGGTGCCTCTTCCTAACGGAGATGAGATTTTCCAGTAGTAAATCAGGGATTATGATCGCTAAAAAGAAGCCTGCCTCTATCTGGCACGTTCCCTGTGATTGTTATTATTAGTAAAAAGCTGAAAGAAGAGCTTTGTAATCAGGTTGTTTGGAAGAAGAAGATAATGAAATCATATTTAATGGAAGCAAGTAGAGCATTAATTATGTGAAATGCAGGTGAATTGAGAAGATCTGTTTTCTGCAGATAATTGGGGAGACTCGAGTCACTTTCAGTCTGCAGGCACACCGTCATTTGTGTCCCTTGAATCTTTTATTTGGGATGAGCTATAATGGACCTGGAATCTAGAGAGTGTCTTTCCCTGATTGCTGAGGCATCTGTCATGTTGTGCCATGCGACTTCATGTTGCTCAAATGACATTGCAGGAGATAACAGTGCAATGCAAAGCCAAGCGTGATAAATATGACATGGCATGTCCAAAACAATACTTGCTTTTAGTAGATCAGTTATCCTTTAAAAGCTAGTATTTAGGTTTGTCCTTAGATAATTCAATAGCTCCCGTCTCTGGTAGGAATGATGTCAACCTGAGTTACTGTTTCTGATGAACAGTGATGATGGGACAAGATGGCATGAAAAGGATGAAAGAACAGCAGGCGCCGGGTGTGCATCCCAGAGTTCTTCTCTGAGTACATGGTCAAGGCATGGTTTGTGGGGCTGAGCACGATAACGAAGTGAGAAATAGTCCAACGGGACCTGTCATGGGCCAGCTGGCCTCAGTGACAGCATTTGCCCAATGCAGCATTCTTGATTTTTCTCTATCCTTTTTATCCTCAGATCCCCTCTAGCGTGCCTGTATTAAGGCAGTGGAAGAAGAAGGGAAGAAAAGCGAGCCACCAAACATCTGGTAAGTTGTGTGAATTGGGTAAATGGGGATCTGGTGAAATCAAATGAATAAAAAATGGGCTGGGACTGAAACATTGACCAGCCAGTTTGTCATGAAAGCTGCATCTGGTGTGACCAGGTAGAGCTCTAGAGAGAAGCCAGTCCCTCAGCCTCCCAAGGGAGAGCTGGGGTTGGAGAGCCTCCAAAAAACGGGGGTGCATCCCAGGCCTCTAGGTTTACTTCCTCTTCACATAGGAATAGGTTGAAATCTAGTTATTCTTGTATGCGAAAACCAGGAATCTAGGCTTGAAGGATTTGGGTATTTGACAGTATCCTCTCTCTTGGTCTCTCTCTTTTTCCTGCACTTTCCCCTTGCTGCCGTATATGTGCCCTATGCATGCTGCTAGCTGTCTGTTCTCGACAGTAATTATTTTCAGTGATTGAAAACACTTATTAGTTATAAAAAAACTTGCATATTTTTCAGAGCCCCTATTGAGGTTAGGAGAAAAAAAGAAGGTTAAATCAGGTACCGAGCATCCGTGGCGCATGGTATTAATACCTTATTTATTACTGCATGGCCATTAAGTGTTTTCATTCAGAAGTATTGAATAGGCAGAAAGTCATCTACACAGGACATGGCTAAAATGTCAGGCTGCAAATTAATTTGTTTACGCAGCAAGCACTGAGGATTTCAGCCCCACTTCCTGGCATGCTGTCATGCTCTAGGTTACAGGCAGTGAACCCACGCTCACATCAAAGCCATGAGCAGGGTGAACTTAGTCTTTAACCCGAGCACAGTTCACCAGGAGTTATTTACATGTATTGGCTGCAGAACTGAACTCATGGTGCTGTTCAGTGTTTCAGATGACCTCTTGCTTGTGCCCTGCAGCAGCCTGTAACTCACCCCGGTGCTGTGTACCTCCTCCAGCTGTCATCTCAGAGGGTTTTCCATTGCCTGCTCCCAATGCACTGAGGGGCTGCTGCAGTGGTGGAGCGGGTGTATGTATTTCTCTGCAAATATCTTAGTTTTATTTTAGGTTGTGGATCTTAAATTACTAAGGCCTGACTCTGTTCACAGGCTCCGGGCTGTGTTGCCAGACTTTCTTAGATCAATCAGAGAGTAACCAGAGTTCGGGGTTACAGCCATGTAAAGGTTACTCCTGCTGTGAGAAAGGATGGTGAAGCGGTTGCACTGAGTGCACTCTGTCATTAATGATCCTTTGCTGAAATCCATTGTGCTTTGCCATGTCAAATGTGTTTGAACAAGGTTGTGGAAGAATTTTCTGTTCTCTTGGTGGCCTCAGCAGTGGTGTGGCAGGGAAGCTGGTGGGCTAGCCTTCTTCCAGGCTGGCCTCTTGCTGTGCATCAAATCTGGATGTGTTCCCAAGCAAATCAGCCCTGAGATCTCTGTTCTTGCTGCCAACACAAAGATCAGTTAGTTCCTGTCATATGGTGCACTTCAAGGAGGAGACCAGTGCACTACTCTGCAGGTCTGGACCTGCAGAGCCATTTCATGTCTGTCACCAAGGAACTATCAAAGAGTAATGACTTTGTCATTAGTATGCAACTGAGATGGATGTGAAGTGATGATCCAGATGTGTAAGACTCCACCCCATAATTAGCCCTCCAAACCAACTAGCTGCTGTGCCATAACTTTTCAACTGGATCTCATCCTGATTGCATACCCACTGCTTGCATAAATCGACAAAAATCTCTCATACAAGTTAGTGGAACCTGTACCTGTCCCTGTCTGCACAACACCAGCTGTAGGTAGGTCCCCAGGTCACACAGCTTCCCCTGTGAATGGAGATCATCTCTTCTCTTCATCCCTTAGAACAGGAGGATGTTGGGGAGCTTGGGGATTTAGGGCACAGGAGAGTATGTGGGCATCTCATTTGTCTTAGAGTTTTCTTCACCATAGGAGTTTTTGGTAGTGCAGACCTATTGCTAAAAGGAGATCATCGCTCAAAAAAAACCCCCTCAAACCCAAAGCATTTCCCACTCTGAATCTTCTGACATCATTGCAGGTTGCTGAAAGAAGGGTTGGGAAAATTCACCTTCATCTGGAGAGGGCTTTTTCTCTGAGCCTGTTTCCTCCATGGAATCTTGCTTTCCAGCTTCTTGTGTTGCTTGCTAGGAGCAGTAGCCACAAATCCAGTACTGGATGGGAACAAGGAAGACCATGGAAGGGAAAAGCTGTGATTGAAGAAATGGAGCATCAAGACTTCGTGGATTTTTAACCCAGATAATCTCCCTTTTACAAAACCTATAGGGCCGAAAAAACCCAAACCGCCATTAAAATTCAATTGGTTTTGTGCTTTAGTAAAGTGCATCCTAAAAAGTAGCACATTTTAAAGAACAATAAAACAAGCCTGGTTCCTTACTGCTAAACATATTTGCCCAACCTCAGAGTTCACTAATAGCTCTACTATGTTTCTTAGCACTAGGCATCATTGCAACTATTCTGCAGTTTATTGCTTTACAGTGCTTTGTCAAGTTTGTTTCTGAATGATCTCTGGGCATCTGAGGATACCCCAATGGGTTAAGCAAGCAAGATATTGTAGTATTATTCTCAAAGCTATTTAGCTTTTTACCCTCATGCACAGAAAGCAAAATAGCTGGATGATGTAAATTAGCTACATGTGACTCCAGGAACTAATATGAATAGAAATACTGGCTTCTTTAGCTGACCATTCAAGGGACTCAGAAAAATATCTTTGGCTCTTGGACAGCACCCAGCAGAATGGCAAGTGTAAGGGAGAAAAATCAAGCTAAATTCTGCCTTAAACCATAGCACTTTTCCCATCCTCTCTGTCTTTTTTAAATGCTGATAAACATTTCCCTCCTGTTTATCATCACATCGATCCATAGTTTTGTGTGGTGCAGCAGCATGTAAATTCAAGGTAGCACAATCTAAAGAAGCAGCATGCTTTAAAGCTGTTTATTTTCCTAGATTCAACAGTATTGGGCCAGACAGCAGGTCTGCACCTTCTGTGGCTGCAGTGAAGTTCAAGAAGACCAGGCAGACAGAGCAGAGTGTTGCTGTCCACCTGAAATCCTCTCTACGTCATTTGCCACATCTGCATTTGTGAGGATCCTGCATTCAGGAGAGCTCTGCATCTTGAGCTGTAAGAGTGTGGGTGTTAATAGAAATGAAGTGGTTTTAAAAGAAGAAAGGAAAAACCAAAAAGCTTCTGGCCAAGTTGCACTCAAAGGATGTGCCACAGGGATGATGCAGGAGGTTTGTGGTGAGTTGTTGGGGGATTTGGGAAGTTAATATTCAAAATGAAAAGAAAATAATCAAGTTTTCTCCACCGAATACCTTCAGCAAATATTTCCACATCTTCTCCAGTTGCTAAATGTGGTAATGTTTAAAGAATGAAGGGGTGAATGTAGGAGCACATGAAATATCAGGTTGTAGGACATTAAAGAAGTCTTTTGATTTCTAGCTTCCAGAATAATTTTTCTCTTGCAAAAATTTGATTGCCTTTCAAATAACCTCGTTTAGAATGCATTTACGGATCGTTGTCTTGCGGGCTTACATCCTTTAATGAAATCTTTCCCATTTGGAGCATGGTCCTTCTGAAGCTGGAGGGCTTGATGTGGCTGTGGTGGTATCACAGCTCCATCTCACCCTCATCTCCTGACACCAGGCACTTCCCTTCCTCCTCTTCTGCTTTTAAAGGATAGCCAAAGTGTCTCAAGTGTTGAAATCCCTGTCTCACTGAAATTGCTCTCAACCGGCTGATTTCCTTTGCCTTACAACATGTAATTACTTAGAAAAAGGTTAATTCCATCCCTTCTTTACGTTCTCTCCAATATTATCCAGACCATGGCTGTCTTTCCCTGTCTCCCTCTTTCCTCTGCCTTTTCTATAAAAATGGCTCTTCAGGATTAGTTAGTTTCTGATCTCGATATTTTTGCCTGATGCCTTACATGTGTCTATTTAAAAGCATATTACCGGTGTCACTTCCTGTGAAATCCATGTAATTATTTTTAGGTTTGAAAGGTTTTTGCTTTAAAAGGGCAAACTGCACCTTTCGGGAGCCTTTCCAGGTGCATTAAAGACATGGGAATTTCCAAACACAGTGGGAGGAGAGGTTTCACCGTCAGCGGTGAAGAGCATCTGGAAGAGCTAGCTGGTGGCCCTTGACACTTACTTTGTGGAGGATGATGATCATCTGCAGAGCCTAAGTTTAAGAGCATTTCAAAGAAATCTCTGCTTTGGTTACAAAGAGAGACAACCAAGGTAAGGATGGGTGTCTAAAACCTATTGTGTGTGTCCTTCCAGAAAAATTCAAGGTAATAAACCCAAGTTTTAGAAAATGTCAAAACCTTTTTCAAAGTATTTATTTCTGAATCGAGTGTTTTGTTTCTCATCAAAGTATTAATCAAATTCAGAGTGGCTTCACCAGCTGCTTTTACTTGTCATCGAAGGTTATCCAGTGTCCCCCGGTTATGTCCAGCAAACTCAGGGGCCATGATATGTCCTTCTTTTACAGATCCTTGCCCTACACTCGTTTAGTTTGTGCCAGGAGCAGCACGGAGCAGTGTGGTGCAGTCAGTAAATGATGCACAGTTAGGGGCAAGCCACCAAATCCTGGCTGGTGGCTGGTGCATTGTTGCAGCTTGCTCTCAGGGAAGATCTTCTGACATGGGCTATTTGCTCTTTGCGACTGCTGCTCAGTGAGTTGGTGCCTTTCTGCTCTCCTCCTCAGGGAATGACTACAAAAAGTGGCACAGGGGCAGGGATAATGCATGTTTGAGACTCTTCTGATGGGATCAGAGATTGAGTACAGTATGTCTTAGTCTGGTGAAGGATTAGTGTTGTGTAACATTGTTGGTATTGCTACTCTATGAAGATTAACATGATCTGTCATGAGAGAATGTCAACATGCACCAGGAAAAAAAGTCTCATCTAGAAACACTAAGTAAGTACATGGAGAAGCCAGAGGTACAGGGATGTGGAAGGGGAGATCAAGCCGGTGAGAGGACCATATCTACCATGCTGGGGGGGCTTTGTACGTGATGGGTAGGCAATACTGTTTTCACTGATGTAGCTGAATATTGGTGAAGCTCTGGCAGTGTAACATAGGGTACCTATGCAACAGACAATATGCAAATACATCCTGCATCCATTGAACCGACCTTTAATATTCTCACAGTCTGCTGTGCACAGCAAGCAAAGCTCCACCAACCTTCTACTCCCTGGCATTCTCACAAGGGTGAGATAAGGGCATGGTCAAGAGGTTCCTTCACCATCTTTCTATTTTTGAGGCAAGGGTTAGAGGTACTTCAGCTGTGCTGCTGAACTCCTGGTTCTGAGACAGCTTAGTATTTCTCAGTATTCTGGTTTGTGCTTACTTTATTCGAGTACTAATTATGGCAGCCTTAATATAGACAGATTTTAATACTGAGCAAGCATGCACCAACATTTGTGAAGACACACTGCCAAGTGATTTTATAGTTGTCCTTGGCAGAGGACAGGATGGAGGTGCACAGGGAGAAGAACTGGGAGGGTTGGGAAGGGATTTAGGGAAAACCTTGAGTCTGAAATTTGAACGAATTAGGCAGGGAGAAGCAAGAGAACTGTTGGCAGGAGCAGCAGGAGCAGAAGGAGACGTTCCTGCTCTAGTGAGTGCTTGGTTACAGGTGAGCAGAAGTCAGGAGGACAAGAGAGAAAGAGAAGGGGAAGACAGGGTCCTTGCTCTTGCTCTTACTGCTCAAAGTAGCAATGGATTGTTCACCACAGGATCTATCTACCCCGAAGTCCCCAGGCTGCCTTTCCACAGTGTTGACCCTGAAGCACTGATGGAAGAGGGCCTGTGAGTGACTGCTGGAAGCCAGCAGCATTAAGTGTTTCTCAGGGGAGAAGATTCTTATCCTCTGCTATTTGCTGAGGTCAGAGGCGAGGAAGTGGAGAGGGCTATCTGGATCTTTGCTATGCCCCAGTGTGGGGGGTCCTGTGTGCTTCGTGTAGCCTCTGGCATAGCAGCTGTGGCTGCCTCAGCAGGTTATGTATGTGTGTCCGGATGAAGCGATTCAGTTCCCTGGGGGACAAATGACAATGGTCATTTGTAGCCAGGCTTTTAAGTGCCATTTGGTAGAGCAAATGTGTTTAGAAAAGAATCTTGTTGAAGCATCAGAGCTGTATATGTTGTATTCTTGTCCTTTGAGGATTGCCTGTCTCCCAGCTTTGAGGATAAGAGAGCCAACTCATCAGGCTGTCCTGCAGGCATGACCCCAGCCCCATGTACCCCTCTGAGCAGCACGTCCTAAACGTCACTCACCCTCTCCTGAAATGACTTGGGCATGAAGTTGGTTTTTGACCTTCAGGCTTCTACCTCCAGCACAAGAAGACTTGTCAGTTTCTTTGAATCATAGAATAGTTGGGGTTGGAAAGGACCTTAAGATCATCTAGTTCCAGCCCCCTGCCATGGGTGGAGATGTGCCCTGGACATAGGCTGTGGATGACTCCAAACTGAAAGGTTGCCACTTGTCTTTTGAGGTTGTTCCAGACTGTCCTTTAGGTTAGGACTGGGAGCCTGCAAATGCAGCACAGGAAACCAAGTGACTGCTGGTGTTTGCAGAGACCATGGGTCTCTTGTGGTGATGAAAGACTTGATAAGACTTGTCCTGTGCAAGCCTGAAAGATAAGAGGACAACACTAACCTCCAAGGGTTATTTTCAACCAACTTCACGGTACTTTGGTTTTAATGCTGCCTGGAGCCTCAGGGGGAACCAGGAGCAGAGGGGATGTGAAATAAGGGGGAAAGAGGTGATTTGAGAGCTACAGCCTTTGGTGGTGGAGGGGACAGATGTCAGTGTAGGTGAGTTATGAAGCAGCACTGCAAATAAGCATTGAGCACGCTCACCTTTCTGACCACGCCGTTCTTCTGCATGGGTTTCTTCCGCAGCAGCTTTTGCGACGACTGCTATTGAGGGTCTCTGTCATTGTGACAGTCCCGCATGGGCTCAGCTCCCTTAAACTGCTGGGGCAGGCTGGCCCCCCGCCGGCCCAGTGAGCTCCATCTGCCTAATTGGGGCTCCCGGCAGGGCTCTGCTGCGTGGAGCAGCTGGTGCAACCGGGGCACCCTCGGCAGCAATTGCTGCTCTTAATGAGTTCGTTGCTGTTTCATTAATGAGTGAGTGGCTGGGATTTCATTTCCCCCCTGCGCTGGTCTTCCAGACCCCTTCTTGAGAAAGCAGGCCAAATTCAGACAAAAGCGATGCTGCAGTATTCTAGATAAAAGTACTTCTTTTTTTGTTTCCTTTTAACCAGAGCAATCTCTGAAGGCATCAAAATCAATACTTTTTTTTTTGCATATACAGTGCTTCTGCATTTGAAACTTTGCCCTTATTAACTAACGTAGGCATATCCCTAAAAGATGTTGCTATTCCTGGCTGAGTAGCATCACATATTTCCAGGGAGAATTAGGATTTTGAGGAGGCTTTTTGTAGCCAAAACCTACCAAATGCACACAAACCCCGCAACCTGAACCTCGTGTGTTTCTTTGAATGCATTTTCCACAGGCTTCCATAAGGTCTTTTGTGAAGGGAGCAGCAGCCAGAGACCAGCTTTGTGCACCACAAATGTCAGTAAGTGAATGAACAGCAGCAAAATATTTCTCTCTTTGGAAAGCGGGGATGCTTTCCTCCCCAGCTCCGGAGAAGCACACACAGTGGCACAGTCAAGATAAGGGCGAGCAAACTGCTGAGCTGGTCTGCAGAGCAAGGACTCGACCTGCAGTCCGAGGGAGCCTGGGGTCTGACAGGCTGGAGGATTAACCTGCTTATCTGCTTTTCTGGCTTTCAGTTAGGATTTAGTTAAGAACTTCCTGCATCTGCATCAGCAAGAAGAAATGGCTGTTCCTGAGATTCAGAAAGGTCAGCAATAGGCCAAAGATATTTAAGCACACAGTTTGAGACTTTTAAGGTGTTGGAAATTCATAGGCTGGAATCAAAGCCTGAAAGTAGGTCCTTGGCATCAGAAAAGTAAGTACGGGGAAAACTCGTAGCTAGGACTGCCTCACTGTTTGTAGGTGCCTTTGTAAGCAGCAGGAGATGTGCGCACTCCATTTTGTGCTGGCTGTTCATCCCTCCACACCAAACCCACCCCGTGTGCTGCCCCCCTTGAGACCATCAGCAAAGCCTCCATGGGATCGAGTGCTGCTGGGTCTCACTGGGTGTGTGGCATTGGGCAGACCATGCAATGCCTGGGACCATGACTTTTTCAACCCCATCCACGCTTTGCTCACCAGCAGTCATCTGGTAGGTGCCTGCTTTGGAGTGTTACTCCTCTGGAGGCAGAAAGAACCCCTCAGGTTAATGGTCTGCCTAAAAGCTAAAAAGTAAAAAAAAAGGAAGAAATCACTTAAAACATCACATTAAAATGCCATTCCACATCGGAAAGGATCCATTGAAACTTTTATAAAGCTTTTTGTATTTGTTTCTCCTGTTTTACATTTAGTTCTGAATTCAGGCACATCTCTCCTATAATTTTCCTTTATAATAAACATTTTCTGCTTGGTTGGCTATGCAGTAGCTGAGACTTTGCTGTGCAGAAGGAGATGTGGGGCTTTTGCCTAGAATAGAGCTTTTCTTTCCGAAACCACCGTCTGCAGGGATCCAGCCTTGCCGGGAGCCGTGGGCTTTCCCCAGGAGGTGTTCCTGCACATCTTTCCTGAGACATTCCTATTTTTGCGAGGGATTCAGAGAAGTGCATCTGGGCTTCACCCTCTGGTTCTCTGCCTGCAGCTCCTTCACCAAAAGCCTGTGTGTCTGTGTGTGTGTGCAGAGGGAAGCTGCAGCATCATAGAAGTGACCTGGTTGGAAAAGACCTTCAAGATCACCAGGTCCAACTGTACCACCAAGACTGCCAAGGCCACCACTAAACCATGTCACTAATGGGCCTTTCTTTTCTACATGGTTTATGAACACTTCCAGGGACAGTGACTCCACCATGGCCCTGGGCAGCCTCTTCAATGCCTGAACACCCTTTCGGGGAAGACATTGATCCATCCTTTAACAGATGAGCACAGACCAAGGACTCCCTCCTGCAAAGTTATTTCTCCCGGTGGCAACCATTCTTGGTCATGACTGCATTTCCGTGTGCCCATCCCACTGTGCTGGTTCTGGTCCTGGTCCTGGTCCTGCTACTCCATGTGTGTCCCTGCTGCAGCTGCCTGGCTGCAATCCCTGCTGCTTTCTCTTTCACCACCTCTTTATGTGCATTCTCGATTTTCATGGCCTTTCCATTTAAAAGAACAAAAAAAGCAGTTAAAATCTGCTATGAGTGAAGGAAAAGCTTCTGAGGTTCAGCAGGAACTGAGCAGTTGTCTCCCTCCTCCTCTGGACTGTGGGTGAAAAAACACTGCTTTCACCTTAAAGCTTAAAAAGCTTTTTCTTTAGGAAAAGGCTTTACCACATAGGTATCAGAAGAGTGTCAACACAAGCCCTGCTGTCTTCAGTTGGAAGGTGGGAGCAGTGAAAGGTGTCCTTCATCCTGCCTTCACCTCTGGCAGGGACTGGGGGAGTGAGAGGTGATCCTCAGCTTCTTCTAAATGAAATCTCCTCCGTACGGCACACTGTGCATGAGTCAATGGGTGATGCCAACTGATACGCTGTTACTTCAAAACTAATTTTGTTTAAGACTTTACAATTGGACTAGAGTCGAATGTCAGGAAAATGCCAGAAGTTTACCTGGTTAGTCACAAGCGACCTAAGGGAGCGTTTTGTGCCATGAATTACTGTTTCCTTGCCTTGCCTTTTCCTCCTTCTTGTATGTGCATGGCAGATGAAATCCCATTTGGTGCTCACCTGTAGTTCCCAACTATGAGATTTGACACTGTGTTCTTCAGTCCTTCACCTTGTCTCTGGTCCTTTGCTCTACCCCTTAAATGGATATGTATTTCTGAAAGTTAAATGCTTGCAGTGAAACCTCTGCCTGTGGGTCAGAACAGTGGGTATGAGACAGGCATTCAGGATCAATCAGGGTTTAACACTGCTGTCGTGGTTTAAGCTCAGCCGGTAACCCAGAACCATGCGGCTGCTCACTCACTCACCTCTTCTTTCCCCCCTGGATCCCAAATGGATGGGGAGGAGAATCGAAAAAAGGTACCTCCCACTGGTTGAGATAAGAACAGTCCAGTAACTAAGGTATAACAGAAACAACTACTGTTGCTGCCGTTAATAATAATGATAAGGGAAATAACAAGGGAAGAGAATACAACTGCTCACCACCCGCCGACTGATACCCAGGCCGACCCGAGCAGTGATCTAGCCCTTCCGGGTAACTGCCCCCAGTTTATATACTGGGCATGACGTGCTGTGGTATGGAATACCTCTTTGGTCAGTTTGGGTCAGGTGTCCTGTCTCTGCTTCCTCCCAGCTTCCCCTTCTCCCTGGCAGAGCGTGAGACTCAAAAAGTCCTTGGTCAGACTAAACATTACTGAGCAACAACTGAAAACATCGTTGTTATCAGCGCTGTTCCCAGGCTGAAAGTCAAAAACACAGCACTGCACCAGCTACTAAGAAGGGGAAAAATGACTGCTACTGCTTATCACCTACGCTGGCAAAATTGTGCTCATTTCCCTTAGTGTGTTTCCTATATTAGGGAATGTGTTTTATTAATCAGGTTGCTTCTTAGCTTTCACAGATACCAAAGTACATTTAAATGAAAACATGCTTCCATTACATCCAAATTTCCACACAATTTCAACCCATGATTCAAGAACAGTTCCTGCTTTGTAAAATGGAACTCCTCACAGAGCCAACACAGTAGTATGCTTCTGAGCAGTACCTAAAACAGCATGTCTGCTCTTACCTGTTGCTTCCATGCTGGATTTTTGGCTAGTACTAGCTTGATCCACAGAGGTGCTTCCACCAATGTACTTGTTCTGTCCGTTGAAGCTGGACACAGGCATATGGTGAGGCACCATAGGCAACGGGCCACCATTTACAACTTCCCCAACCAAGACAGTTAGCTTCTGGCTGACAAACATGGATTTCCTTGGTTTGGGTAATCCATCTGGCTCCAAGAAAGCTGAGCGATTCAGCTCCACATAAGCCCTGGGGAAAGACAAAAACCAGGAGTACATCCTCAAAGCTCCAGTAAACTACAGGTTTTCAGTCAGTGGGAGCAAAGCGAGCCAGGCACTGGGCACTCTGGCTTGCTCCTTGTAGCCTGGATCTCAGCCTTTAGCTGGAACCAGAACAAGGAAGGCAGAGAGCACTGTCCTCACACCTATCCTCCCAGTGTACAAACTGTACTAATGTTTCTAGGCACCCTCGTGGACTGTTCTGTGTCTTTCTCCTTTTAACCTTTATCCACTGTGTATATTATAGTTTTACCTAGACTACATAGAATCCTAGTATAGTTTGGGTTGGGAAAGACCTTAAGATCATCTAGTTCCGATCCCCTGTAATGGGAAGGGACACCTCACACTAGACCATGTCGCCCAAAGCTCTGTCCAACTGGCCTTGAACACTGTCAGGGATGGGGCAGCCACAGCTTCTCTGGGCACCCTGGGTCGGTGCCTCAGCACCCTCACAGTAAAGAACTTCTTCATTTAACCTGAACTTCCCCTGTTTCAGTTTGAACCCATCACCCCTTGTCCTATCACTACAGTCCCTCATGAAGAGTCCCTCTCCAGCATCCTTGCAGCCCCCTTCAGACACTGGAAGGTGCTCTGAGGTCTCCATGCAGCCTTCTCTTCTCCAGGCTGAACAGCCCCAATGTTCTCAGCCTGTCTCCATATGGGAGGTGCTCCAGGCCTTGAGCATCCTTGTGGCCTTCTCTGAACTTGCTCCAACAGCTCCATGTCCTTTTCATGTTGAGGACACCAGCACTGCACACAGTGCTGCAAGTGGGGTCTCACGAGAGCAGAGTCCATGTTACACGTGTGTGTTACAGAGGCAGAAAATATATCCCTGGTTTCCTGACAGACCATTTCTTGTCAGACACTGAAGAGGCTGAGAGCTTATTTAGCTGAATAAAATAAGAGGAATTTGCAAAGCATGTGTTTTTACCCCCACACACAGCGGCTTCACAAATGTAAACTCCTCCTGCTCCCAACCTCTTCCCTCTCTGAAAGCAGACAATGTCATACATAACACTGTGCTAATTTTTCTCCTCTGAAAATATTTTCCAGCAGGAGCTGTATATTTGTCCTCTTCTAAGTGGCAGTGATCTTACTGTCTGTTGCTATGTTTCTGGGTCATCAAGGATCTGGCTTGTGCCCTAAATGAAGAAAAGAAGTGAACTTCTCCACTTATGGACTGGAATTGCACTTCTTGGCTTTCTGGGCTGCCCCAACCATTGTTCTGAGCTTCCCAGCATGGCTGGACAGCCAGCAGACATGTTCCATATGCAAGCAGGGTGGTTGCTTCATATCAACCCCCAGATGTCCTGATCTGTATGAAAAGGCCCCTTTGAGGTGGGAATGTATGCACCAGAAAAGGAAAAATCCCAGGATTTAAACAACACAAGGCTGCAGCGTTGGCTCTGGTCCTCCCTGTTCATGGTAACACAGGCTCAGCACTTCCATTCTTCTACTTGTCAATGTTTTGGGGCTGCTCCTCTTTCCAATCAATCAGCTCTAAAGGACCAGTGATAATAGAAGCTGACATCCTGACCTTTTAGGGTGGAATAGGCAAAAAATTCCCTGCGGCAGATTGCAGAATGCGCAGTTTTGCTTTTCCAGTGCCTGTTAGCCACTTATTTTACACCAAATGAGAAGCAACGGGACAGGCCTGAAGTAACAGTGGTTGACAAGGGGGATGAGGTTTGGTGCTGGTGCAGAGAAGGCAGACATAGAAGGCAGATGCAGAAAGCAGACTCAATTCCTCAACCTTACTCAGCACTGTTGGATCCCCAGGTGCCTCTTGTGTACAGGAAAGCCCAGGAAAGAAGGGACCTATGAGAGAGCCCAAATGACAGAACCTGAAATGGGCAAAGGAGGGAAAAAAGCTCCAGGAAAGACATAACAATCGAGATGATTTACTCTGCCCCTGTATCTCTTCCTGTTGCTAGCAGAGGATCACCCAAGCCTTTTGAGACAAATCCAAGGGCTGTGCTTACACTTGGCTAATATTTGGCAGTTGGAGAATAATAAATACTGAGCTTTCAGATAAGCAAAATGTTATTGTTTTATAAAATCATCATTTGAGTGTTGCAATTAAAAGCATTTTAATTAGGCATTGCCAATTACGCCTACAAGTCAGCACTAACAACTTGTCATCCGCATGGGAATGTATCCCAAAGAGGGAAAGGGACTCTGCGAATGCTTTTTCTCTCTTATTTCTTAGACCATTTTCTTCAGTTCTCTGGACTGTTGGTGAGCCACAAACCCACAGCTGAGTAAAGCTATCTAAGGGGAGGAAAAATAGGGGACGTGCTCTCAAAGAAGAGCTGTGAAGAGGAACATAACCATCTATTCTCCACATCTGTGGTGGAGACAACAGAGGTCCCTGGTAGTACTGGGCTTGGCTCTTGCTTAAAGCCTCTGGTTCTGCTTAAAGCCTCTGGTTCTGCCTGGTTCTTGCTTAAAGCCTCTGAGGACTTTGTCTTCCAGTGCAACGGAAGTGGAGTATATCCATAATGACGCTCCAATAGGTCCTGTCTTGCTCGGTGATAGCTGTGTTCATCCCATACCATGAGCAAGGCCACTTAGGGAAAGCCTGGACTCACCACAAGCCTTTTCAAGCCAACTTGAGGGAGATTTCATATTTCCTGGGGCAATACACTTTACAGGATTTTTCTTCTATGAAGACATTAATATAGGGCCTAGGCTGTTGTTCTATTTGCAAGTGAGATCACCAGTATAACCTTTGTGTGATCTACGTATTCATACCAGGAGGAGACAGTGAAAGAGGTCACTTGTAGGCAACGTTCCCACCGATACCACTGCCACTTTCACACTGCAGACGATGGGACTGAATCCAGCTCAGCACTGGAAACCAATTGCACATCCCAGGTGTAACCTCCTTTAATTAAAGCAGAGAATGGATCACCCAGCACCCATGCTTGGGAAGGCATATTTAGAAGATCTCTTCTAATCACCTTTTTGGCACTAGATGAGCTGATACACTTACAGCTTTTAAGCTGGGAAGATCATATTCTACAGTTACATGGTACTTACAGAGCCAGGTTAGGGTTTTAATAAAAGGGAGTTGAAATGCTGTCAGTGTGCCATGATTGCTGTGTCAGTTTGCATTGCTGCTGAGACCGAAGGCAATGGCACTTCTTTGGAGAAACATTTTTTTTGGCAGCTAAATGTTTTCTTTCCAAAAGTAAATCATTTGACAAAGCTGCTGTTGCTGGTACCAGGGCTTGTGTTGGCTGGAGACAGCATTTTTCCTTATTTAATAGATCAAGGGAGATGAACCCAGAGCTTTTGGGTGTAGTTTCAGAAACGTTCAACGTTCACCCTCACCCCTTACCAGCTCCTGCAGATGTGTGACCTACAAAGCACATCATCCTGATAGACCTTCTTCAGAGCGTTTTATTAGGCTGGAAAATACCCAGCATGGATCCCTATAGGGAGCTGCCTGGAAGCCAGAATGGCTCTGCGCTTGGCTAAGGAGCTAAGGATGGCCTTGGACACTGTCTTAATCCATGGATTGTAATCCAGTCCTCCTGGGCTGGTTTGAGGACAAGACTCCTCCTCTGCTGGGGGAGTAGAGATGCCACTGGCTTCTCCCTGGGCTGCAGACCTGGACAGTGGGCACAGAGGTGCCCAGCTCTTCTTTCCCTGCCAAAAAAGAGAAAATCCCATTCCAGAGGGAGATAATTACTCCTGATTGACCAAGTCCTCAGTCTCTAATCTGCAAATAGCTGCTGGTACATAATCACCCGCCTCATTAAACATGACAATATTCCTGCTCCTACTGGCACCCACACCCTCTCCTCCTGCACTTCCTTGACATTCCCTGTCGTCTCCTCCTACTTCTGGCTAAGAGATCTGATCCCTTTTCCAGCAGCTCATCCTGAGCACAAAGGAAGTCGTGATGCCTCTTCCTTCTGCTTGCCCTTTCTGGCAAACTAAGGCAGAGCTGAACCCATGAACCTCAGATAAATGCTGGCTGCCTCTTGCTGCTGCTTAAAACCTGGGTCCTATTCAGATCCAGCCACTGTCCCATATACAAATGTTTCTCATTCTGTGAGAAACTCATCAGTGCCAGAGATGTTAACAGTGTCACCATGATAAAAAGGACTGGATGCTTCTGTGGGTAATGAGAAAAGTCTCTACAGGGGAATGAAGTTCTCTTGGTGTTGGGGCTGGAGCATCGGCAGAGTGCTCAGAGCAGAAGCTTCTTATCAGGGCCAAGACACTGACTGTCTCATTGCACTGGGACTGCTCTCAGCTCTTCTTTGAACCAGCTCCTGACAGACACTGCTCACAGACAGGATATGTGGTCATCTCTCCTCTTCTGCTTTTACTCAGCAGTATCTAAAAAAGCTGCTCATCTGGGATGTCTCCCAGCCTCTTATATCAGCATGGTTCCTGTCTAGCACAGGTTTAAATAACAGCTATCATTGATGTCTCCCAGTGAGTATTTGCCTGTCTCAATTGCAGTTTAGCTGGCAAAGGTTCTCGTGTTATTCTGAATTAAATGAGGCACCCTTTCGGATCTTCTATTTGGAGCAGGTCTATGTCTCAAACTGCTGGCTCCTTTCGGAGGAGAAACTAGAAAAACCACTTGCTGAGTCGCAAAAAGCCTCATTCTGTCCATGTCTTGTCTTTCACACCCGTGTAAAAGCCTGTGTGCACGTGTGCCTTGGGAGGAGATTGTGTGTGTGGGGGAAGCTGCTTGTGCTCCCCTTGCCAAGGTGAAAATAATGACAGAAAGTGAGGCAGGTCTCATCGGGTCTCAGACTTCAGGCACCTGCATATTCCCATGGGAACTGGGTCTTGAAGTCTCTAGGATCAGTTCTAAAGTCTCATTTTGAAGCAGCTCCAGCTGTGTGTATAAAAAGGCTGCTGGAAACCAGCTAATGGAGCTGTTTGCTGCCTGCTGTCCCTTGTCCCTTCTGGGGACACTGCTGGACCTGGCATCCTAATAGCTGCGAGATCCAGCTAATCCCACCGCACAAGAAAATAGCCCTAAATCTTCCCTGTCTGATTCTTGACTCTGAAGAGACATTTCATGGGTGATTGTGAGTGATACAGTGTGTGGTAATGGATGTATTTAAATGGGATTTATGGGTGACACCTGTCACATAGACCCTTCCATCAGTGACAGGCTGAAGAGATTTACACAGTGACAGTGTGAGCTTGTTGTAATAGCTCCCTCAGTCACCAGCAGAGCGTTTGAGCCTTTCAGTGTTCATCAGAAGCACAAGCTGGGCTGCTTTGGCCACTGTATGATATGGCACTACACAAAATCAGAGGCAAAGAGTTGAGTGCATCTTGGCATCCATCCACAGCAGATTTCCTTAAATCCCAAAGCTCTGCTCGCCTATTTGTCAAACACTGTAGGAGGTGTTTTGATGAGCCATTGGTCACAAGAGCTTTGTGGGAGCAAAAAGCACTTGATAAGGTCACTGCCACATGACTTATCCTCTCTCCTGAGTGCTCTCCACCTTTTCCTTGTCCCTATTTCCTAGTGACTCTGGCAAAGTGATCACTGCAAGGGTCCTGGCTTGCCTGTATCCCCAGCTGTGCCATGTTTGTCTCCTCCATTCCTATATAGATGGCTCAATGCAGGTTCCCTTTTGTTTCTCCAGGCAGCCAGTCTTCTCCCTGCATCTCCAAGCTGCAGTTCAAAACACTCTCTCCTGCCTCCTTATTTACTTCATCTGCAGGCTCCACAGCAGACATTTCCCCCAGCCCCATCCAGAAAAGCCTTCCTGCCCCTTCCCACTAAAGGATTGCCAAGGATTTCTGCAATGAGATTGTCTCTTGGAGACCACTTGTGCTGTCCTGATGCTAACTCACTGTGTCAGCTCCGCTCAAGCCCAGCCAGGCTGCAGGAAGGTTCCAGGCATGATTTCTATTGTTTAAGATTTTATTTGGGGAGGGGTTAGTAAATGGGTTCATATTTTCCTCCTTGTTCTTTCTCCAAAGACCCATCTTTGGCTATTTATGTGAAGCAGTTCGTATCACAGCACACACAGACACACACATGCATAGCAAACAACTGAAGGCACCGCTCAGTCTAAACATGCCCGGTGTATACAGTGTTTTGCTCCCTGAGCTATCAAGGGCTGCTGGACACTACCTTGAATCGACCTGTGGGAGTTGACTCTGCGAGAACGTTTTCTCAGTAGTAACATAACACATTTATTGGTTCTTGGGCTTTCTCGGGTTTTTAATATATATCTTTATAATTCCGCCATCAGGCAGCCATGGATTTGTGAAATTAGCCTGTCATAACAAATTCATGTCCTCATCAAAAGCTGCTGTTGTGCTTCCTCCCAGACTGGAGCATTCACAGACTAGAGCTGCATTATCGCAGTCATTTCAAAGTTCAATAGTGTATTTTCAAAAGCAATTGCTTTTAAATGCAGTTTGTTGCATAACAGCAAATTCAGACTTGCACTCACCTCAGAATTAAAGTTAAATTCTCTAAATAATAAGTCATCTCCTGTTCACTCTTGTCTTTGCTTTGTTTTGCTCTAAAACGATTCAGCTGCACTTGATGCCCCTGAAAGAACAAGGTTAGAAGGACTATATAAAGGCTTTTCATCACAAATACAGGGATTGTGAAACCCAGAGAAAAGTGGATTCTGCATTTTTAATCTCTCAAAAGTTACTCTTTCACATGGCTCTCAGGCCTGAATAAGAATCTGTTCTATAGAGAGGTCTAGGGTGGGCTTGGATTGAGAGTTATAGGTGGCTATGCTGTATGCTAGGGTTTGAAAAGAAGGAGCAGCTCTAGGTTAGGAATGATAAGGACCTTGATGAAAACCTTTCTGGTCAGTAAAACCCCTACCACTGACCTAGCAAACCTCCTCCTTCTGATGCAGGACACCATCTTTTTGCTTCTGGATGAACCAAACCCCCCTGTTGACACAGTTCTTCCTGAAATCTTGTGTCCTTCCATTCCCATGTTCTCCTGAATTTTCTCTTGGCCCCACAACCATTCTTTCATTATGTTGGTCAGAAAGATGGGCTCCACTCCCACGATTCCTATGGGGGTGTTCTTTTTGACCATTTCTTGCACACAAAGGGCAGTACAGCCTTTCCGTCTATTCACACTCTGCATGTCCACCTCTCTACCCCAAATGCTCTTGCCTGTTATTCATGTCATTTCTGGGGGAGATGCACAGCTTGGATGTGTACAGCTCACCACTGTGAGCATCCTTAGCTGGTAAGAGAAAGGAAGCCCTTATTGAACACAGTTAACCTGACCTGCCTGCCTTAGGTAGTTGTCTTCATAAACATCCTCAAAACCACCTCGATATCACTCTGCAAATAAACCCTGAAGACTTCCCCTTCCCCTGGCAGCAATCCACAGGTCCTGGGTGTATTAAACCTACCATCTATGACATTAACAAATCAAGGCAGGTGGTTTGCTTGTACTCCCTCTTCTGTCTGTACTCCCTTGTTCTGTTTTCCCTTGTTTTATGGAAGTTTCAGAGGTGCTGTCTTCTGATCCAATCCCTAGGTGCAATCAGCGTAATAATAATAACAATGGTGTTGATGTTACACATTTCCAATTAGTTGTGACAGATTGAATCTACACAGGATGATGCTGGCTAATAAGTGTTTAGATTACTTCCCACTGGAATCACGAGGAGATTTTCCTTTGTTTTTCACAGGTGCTGGCTTGTCTTGTAATGTAATTTAGGGACACAAGCTTTGAGCCCTGTTACTGCTGAATCAACACTGACATGTCTATTGGCTTTTGTGAGAACAACGGTCAGAACAGTCAGGCTTGTGAGCCTGAAGGCACTATAACAAAAGATGCTGATCATCCCAAACCACCATCTATGTGCAAAGACATACAATAATTTGTACAAAGCTGAGCTGGAAAGCTGTAGGAATTGCAGCCTGTGAGCCTAGCACTTACTCTGCAGTTAATTAAGGTGATCTCTTTGTTTGTCTTTTCCCTTGTGAGGTCTCAGACAGCAATAATCCAAGTGAATAGAAGATGTTCGGAAGTTAACCTTTCTTTTCTTGGCAGGTTGGGAAATTATAGCTTATTGATTGTAAATAAATTCCCTACCAACTGGTGCTCTAAGGTACAATGCATAAAGTAACAAACTGTAGTAGATATAGAGCTCTCACATCCCCTCACATGCTGCGGGTAGGTTGTTTTATTCTGACCCTTCTCATAAAACATCCTCAATAACCAGCAGAGATAATGTTAGAAGTAGTGTACGGGCTTTACCAGTGAGCAAACCTCAGTGAGACTGATTATCTTTTTGGGAAGGGTGGATGTGGTACATAGAAACAAATACAGTATAGAAACAAATACAGTATAGAAACAAATACAGTATAGAAACAAATGATGACTTTTGAATGGTAACTGCTGCATTTTGACCACGGGGTTTGAGTGTTCGGAAGTGTCAAGGTGCTCCTGGTTCAACCCAGGCCGCGGAAAGTAGGGAAAGTACAAAGAAGTGGGGGCAAAAAGGGCAAAATTAGTTCCCATATTGGCTTTTCAAGCAGACAGCTATTGGTCACTCAAAGAAGAGCTCACAGGCCTCTCAAGTATTATATCTTTGCTAAAGGCTGATTCAATCACAGAAGAAACAAAATATTGGCTGTTGGCTGCCTATGAAGGGGATGTGCTATAACATAGAGGTGAACCAAGACTAAATAGTGAGTAATAAGGATCAAATAGTGAAAACGAAGGCTGAATGTCTCACCATAAAGTTAACAGGATGAATTAATGAATGATTTTCATAGAGAAATAAGAACTGTATTCTCAAAGGAGATTACTCACAATGAACAATTCGCTCAAATCCAGCCAGAAGAAAGGAAAAGGGTAAGAATAAATAGTCCTTCTCCAAAAGGAAAGGCTATTAATACTGCAGTGTCTTAATGGTTCATATGAGGACCATTGTTATCAAGTGTATTCATTAATAACCGGATGCCTGAGCATTTATTTCAAGGCATGGGCAGTGAAAAGAAAATCTGTGGATAAAGATGAAATGACATGTAATGGTCAAGTCTTCAAAGCTTAGGAAATTCCATAACTTCCATGATGGGGCAGTGCAGTGGCTGAACAAATTTAGTGCATAAAAGGGAAATACTAATTGGAAAGGACAATCTGAACTATTTATGTCCATTAATGGGTTCTAAACTGACTGCAACTGCTCAACAAATCTCATCATCACTGTGAAAATGCAATGAGAACATCTGCTTGGTGTGCAGGGGCTGACAAACAGTAAAATCTGTGAGCTGAGAAAGAAATGAAACCAAACACAGTCTTAGAGGATCACACTGCCAGAGACCTCTGTGCTTGAGGCACATCCCCAGGCCTCACACCACCGTGGTGCACAACCACTGCAGTCACCTCCCCTAGCTCATGGCAGCAGGAGTCTGAAGAACAGATCAGCCTCAAGAGAAGGACTCCCAAACCTCACCTCACCTCACCAATGGCTGGGAGAAGTCCTTGTTTTCCAGTCTTGACACAAGTACATGTACCTCATCTTGCTCCTCCATCAGATCATCTCAGGATGGCAAGCATCAGTTCTGTTAACACCAGAATAAGAGTCAACATATAGGGAACAACTTAAAAACCCTTCCCAGAGTTGACAGCTCCTCCTTCAACCCTTGCTATTGGGGTCCTTCAGCAAATCAGGTGCTTTGTCTTCCTTTAATAGCAGTAATCACCTAATTGTCAGCTCAAGCACTGTGGTGAAGCCTCTTAATGTTTCAGTCTCCACTTCCTCAAGTTCCTTCCTTTGGAAATGAATACCTGGGAGGTGAGTTTCTAATTCTTACATGAAAAACTCTCTCACCATGCAACAGGGAATCCCAGGCAGCAGCACCAATCTAGGATCTAACCCCTTTCCATACTGATTCCTTCATCACCCTTTCTTCTTCTGTAATCCCTGCAGTCTGGGCTGGGCCTCCAGTGGTTTCCACAAGTCTTTTCTTTTTCCCCCACCTCAGCCAACAATGCACTTCATGTTTTCTCTATGAGAAGAGGCTCCTACCTCATCTGCCCTACACTTGCCTTCGCACCAGTAGGATCTGTTTGAACGGGGTGTTTGTAGCTGGTTGGGTGATTTGGGTTATAAAACATGACTTCATCAGACCCTGAGCTTTGGTGCTGGCTCCTCGAGCACCTCTCAGCAGACCCTTGCAAAGTCTCCAATTTTCCAGATCCAAATCCTTCCCTTCTCCTAAACCTACCACTGTGGACGTGGATGTTTGGCAGGCTATTTTACCTCGGAGTACAGTTTGTCTTCAGTCACCTTCCATGTAGTGCAGCACTTAATACAAGCCTTGTGGCTCTCTTCTTTTTCAGCTGATACACATTATAAGTTAAAATGCAATCTTATGCCAATTCCATAAACAAGCTTACAGCTAGCATTCTCTCCCTAATGTCCTCTAATCTTTGCTTGGGCACTTAAAATCTTCCATTACTCTGTTCTTTCTATGTCTTTTATTGTTTGTTCAAACCACCTTCCAGTCCAGTCCTTTCCTCCCACATAGAAAAGCAGAGATGCTTTTCCCGTCTTCCCATTTACTGCCTACTTACCTCATAAAGTATGTTGCTAAGCAAATACTTACAGTTGAGTCTTTCAAATAAAACTGATACATGTAAAACACTCTACAGGTAGCAGTGATTACTGCGGTAAGGAAGGTCCCAATTCTTTGCATAACTCCACTGATTTCATTGGGGCAATTCTTCATACAAACTGGGGTAGATGGAAAGTGTTTCCATTTTTATTTTCAGGTACTCTTAATAGGCTTGCAGATAGCTGTCCTTTGGGCTGAAATTGCCTCTAATCAGCATCTATCCCACAGGGATTTCTCCCTTGTTTTGAAAGTTGGAGCAGAATTAGGAGAGCTGGTTTGGAATATGGTGAAGAGGAGAAAATATATTCTTTTTTAATCTTTCTGACCTTTTTCTCTTGGCAGCTCTACAGCTGAATTGGCTGTGGTTTGAAAGATGCAATTTGGCAGGAAAATAGCCCTCACTGGGGAGCAGTGCAGGGCTTTGTATTGTAGGAAATTGGGTTTGATTTGCCCATGCTACATGTATTCAAAAATTGCAATCTGACCATATGCAGCAGAGGGCTTTTGCTAAGCTGATTAGAGGACATGTTGACCAGGGAATAAGACTCTGCATCTCCGCAGAGCCAGAAGTGAGCTCCTGAGCAGTGGGCATCCCCAGCAAGGCAGAGAGGGATGCTCCACTCCTTCACCCTCAGCACCACTGTCTGCAGAAGGCAAGAAGGGCTCCTTTGGGTGAGAGTCAGCTGAAGATGGGCATGAAGCAAGAGCCACCCAAAATCTGTCTTTACATCCTGAAAACCATTTTCCCCCAGCTTGTACCTATAGTTTGATTTTGCAGTCTGGTCTCTGCCCACCCCTGCATTAAACCATGCTCACTGCCATGCACATGAGCTATCCCCCTATTTCCAACAGCTTTTTTTCTGGCTATTAAAGACCTTGGACGTTCAGATCCACACTGCATAATGCAATGAGACTTTCCTAGGTGGTCTCCAAGTCTGACCACCAGGAAAAATGAGCCCACAGCAATAAACAGGATCCATATTTCTGACCCATTTAAAGCCAGAAAAGAGATTTTCCACAAACTTCCTCAGCTATAAGAGTTCTTCAAATCCTCTTCATTCCCTTTACACATTAAATCATTCTCATGCAGACACCAGCCCATTGCAAAAAGCAGTGGATAGAGCTGCAAGAATACTGGCAAATCGTATTCATATGCAGATGCTTTGGAGTCGTTGCTAAACTTTGTGTGTGAACCAACTGAATTAGTGGAACAAAATATTTGGCTGAAGTAAAAATATCTTTGGACCTGACAACTGGAAATCCATTTGCAACAGTGATTTCTGATAGTTGCACTGCATGAGCAAACTCAGTGCTTAGGGTAAAAGGATCAAGAGGCAGGATGAAGAGACACTAAGCATTGAAAAATATGTTCCTTCTGGAACATTGTCCTGGCCGTCCCGGATGGATCCTGGTCTGCTGTGACGTTGTTCCCTTTGTTACTAACCTGCGTTTTCCTAACAGAAGTATTTAATATTTTATTCAGCACCAGTTTTAAGAACCCTGTTTCATGCTGGTTTGTAGCTTACCCTGAACATAGCCCTGCTGAAACCAAAGTGGAGGGATAAACTAACCAGTGACCATATAAATACATGCATAAAGACAGGGAGAAAGTTGATTAAATTGAGCTCTTTGCCTTAGAAACACTTTCCATCGAGATTTGACAAGGAGATGAGGGTGAGACGTTACACAAAGTTTCTGTTCCATATCCTACCTACGGCCATTGTCATTCGTGTCCATTCAGTAAGATGTGCAATTCATATGCTTTTCTCATTCCACTTTAACAAATCTTTCCTCATTG
Source organism: Coracopsis vasa (assembly GCA_026283785.1). Lineage (NCBI taxonomy): Eukaryota > Metazoa > Chordata > Aves > Psittaciformes > Psittacidae > Coracopsis > Coracopsis vasa. The sequence goes on along the minus strand of JANHGB010045676.1, from coordinate 12,322 downwards.
TTTGCAGCACGAGAGTACATAAAGCATCAAAAGTGAGGCAGTGCTATTTCTGTCTTGTGCTGCTGCAGAAAACCCATTAATTGCATTTTTGGCAACGAAGCACAATGAGGTACATGCATATAGGACTTAAATATGCAGGAAATGTTCCCCTAAGGAATAGTCTTCCCTTTTGGAGCTGCTCTGTGCAGTGTCAGTGACACAGGAGTGGTTTCACGGTGTAATTGGGGTGGGTGAACATGCTGAAGGTGAAAGTGGCAGCAGCTGGTCTAGGTGTGTGAAATCTGGGGCTGCTTTTAAATCCAGTTCACAGGAAATCCTGTACCTCCAGGAGTAGTGAAGATAGCAGAAAGGAGGATAATACTATGCAGCTCAGCGTAAGTTATGAATGAAAAACCTACATCAGGGTCCTTTGAGATTACACATTCAGCCCCTTATGTAAATGCTCTGTGATATGGGCTTTGCCATGGGGCTGCACACCATATCTTTCATGATACAGTAAGTCATATCAGGTTTTTTCTTCATTTGCAGCCTGCTCCCCCATGACAGTGGACATGTAGAGACAGCTACAGTAAGATTTCCTTCATGATTAGAGGCCATGTATGTCCTCTAATGTGGATCTAATGTTATCATAGAATAGTAAGGGTTGGAAAGGACTTCAGATCACCTAGTTCCAACTCCCTGCCATCTTTTATTACCTGTCCTCAGTTTTTCTCAAGGCACAGATAAAGAGTACGGGACAGATTTCAGGGTGAAAGAAGGTAACTGGTGCTCACATGTGTCTGTGCAGGGCTATAGGCACTTGATATTACCCAGTCCAGCTGTGTGTATCTCCATGCTGTGTGTTTTGGGATGTAAACATATTATGACTGAAGGTGGGTTTAGGAATGAAACAGCAACTCGTAGGACCAGGTAGTCCTGGTTGTTTTAAATTCAGGAATGGCTGCTGATCCCAGACGAACTGGGAAGAAGAGCCCTTAAGAGAGTGAATTTATATTCTGAGCTTTTACTTCATACTCACAGCTGTCTGAAAAACATCACCCCCCTCAGCCAGCTACTCAATGAGGAGAAGGAACAGCTCAGATCTGGATGGGCTGTTTGTCAGGTATGAATTCTCTCATCCAGCCACTCTCACTTCTATTCAGCACATGTAATGAATGTCTGAAAAATCTGGAAATTTATGTTCAGATCAATGGGAGCTGATTAATTACCTAGGATGTATTCAGATAACAGAGTTGAGAGGAAAAGCAAAGGCAATGCTTTCAAAAACGCTCAATGAAGTAAACCAAGTACATTGAGAGTATGTTTGAAGGATAAGTGCAAAGACGACCCAGGCAAGCAGGGTATCAAAGAAAGAAGACATCCAAAAGCCAGGCTTACAATCAACAACATAGACATGAAGAAGAAAAGAAATCTCTAAAGCTATTAAAAATCTGGAAGCCTATTAAAAATGAATTAAAAAAGGTACAAGGAAATCAAATCAAGAGACATGGAGTGGCACTTGCGAAAGAAACCTTTAACAGAGTGGAAAAATTACTCTGTGATCCAAGTGAATTTAAATAGTGGCTCCAGTGATGATGGAGAACAGCACTTTCTTATTTCACAGACCTGCTCCTAGCAGATGGAATGTTGATGTCCTGCCAGTCTATAGGGATAGACCAGGGAGTCCATCCTGCATGTCCAGCCATGGCGTCTCCACCTCAGCTGATCAATGACACAACTGCTACTTAAACTGCTCTGCCTCTTACTTCAGCAAGAGGACCAGCTAATCCTGCTCATGTCTCACTTATGTGTTTTAAATAGGGTAGACCACCGTGAAAGCCAGAAAGTGTAAAGTTAGCACAAGTGAGAGCTGCATCAGCTTCTTAACTGCTTCCTGCACCAGTAACCCTCTCAGCACCATGATCTGCCAAGAGCCAAGCAGAGAGGTAGTGCCCAGCCCGTGATGCTCAGCACTGTGTGGGTTTGAAGCTCTTTGTCCAGGAAGCAGTGGAAGGGGGAGAAAGCCAAGATAGTGATGGCACACAAGAGAAAGGTGATGATTTTGTGTCCAGCCTCAAAGCACAGCCCTTCTGCAAAGGACTCACATTTTTTTCCCAGACATGATGGGAAGCCATTTCTGCTCCAGCATCAGCTGCCTCCTGAAAACACACCAGACTCAAGCACCAATACTTTGGATGAAAGCAGGTGCTTATGGAGGTTAGAAAGGCCTTGCCCAATCCTGTCTCTCCCAGGTGAGAATCTAATGGCAGTTCTGCTTTTCCCCACTTTCTTGTTTCAGCTTGGTTTTATTTGCGGGAGCATCAACGCTAACACTCAAACCATGACTCCAGTAGCAAAGGAATTAAAAAGTTACCAGGAATGTCTCCATCTCTTCTTCAAGCCTAGGTTTAGTTTCCCAGGACACCCCTAGTCTTCAGGAGACTGTTCCAGACAGATCATTACTACTCTTCTATTAAAAATCTTCTGATAACTCCCTAAATGCTTTCGTGGCCAGCATGTTACATTTGTTCTTGTTCCAAGATAGTCTTTAGCTTAAATAGCTTTCTACCTCCTGTCTGCTTATCCCACTTCTCTCATCGCATGGCATAGTCTCCCTTGGCCATTGCTTTTTCCGATTACACTAGCCAAGCCCTTCTTCTCCTCATGCAGAGGAGCTCTCAGCATATGTGGCCCCTTCTGCAGCCTTTCTCTGTCTGTTCCCATTCACCATCCTTCTACAGGGATGTCAAGAGATGGGCAGTGGTCCTGAGTGCCGTCACACTGAGGAAGGGATGCAACAGCTAGATTCATCCATTCCTAGCTAGAAAACGTTGCCTGGGATAAACACATTTGCCTTTCTCAGAGCTGCACCATGCTGTCAGCTCACCATCTCCTTGTGACAGATGAGTAGGAACAAGTTTCTCTCCTCTTTTGTCATTTCCAAGTGATGAGGCCCAAGCTTCAAACAGAAATTCATGTTATTAGTCCCAGCATGCCCAGCTCTGCGTTTTGTACTAGTAGATTTCATTCTGTTTCTATTGCTTCCCTCATCAGGATCATCCAAGTGTTTTATTTTTGGTGTTTGATCCAATTTTCCATTTACCTTCAGGTCTTTAATTATTCTTTCCTCACAAATTTATTCTAAGCCTTGCATATACCATCGACGTCTCCAGTTGCCTGGATCCTTTACTTCTATTTTGAAACAGGAGAACTGGGCTTGACATTTTTTCATGCTCGACTCATGTATTAAAAAGCCTTAAGAGTGGACTTGTGATTTCATGTACCAGTCCTTTCAGGAGGCTGGGTTGGGTTATTTGTCCCCCCTGGCTTCAGTGCATTAAAGCTCCTTCAGTTTTGCTTTCAACTTGGATGCCAAAATTTCCATTTTTATGAATCTCATGTCCATTAGTGATCATCCCTGTGCCCTTGTGTCCTGAAGCAGCATCTTTATTGCAAACTGAAGTAAAGGACTCATTTCGGGTTTCTGCTGTAACTACATTTATTCTGTAGTTCATCCATCTTCCATTTTTTTTGTCTGTATGACCTAAGATTTTTACTTAAAATACAAAAAACACAGCATTTGCAGGTTGTATCTCAGCTTGAGTTTTGGCAAGTCTCATCTCAGGCTTGCAGTTTATGCACTCTGAGGGAGTCTGTTGATCAATCTCTTCTTCCATCCTTTCAGGCTCTCTGCTTTCCTGCAATCTCTCTTCCAGCTGTATATTCACTCCCTTTGCCTGGAATGTGCCTTCCAGATCAGTTATGCACTTTTGACTTCCCAAAGTCTCTCCTGCTCTCAGGCCCTTTTGCTCTCCTATAGAGAGCACGAGTGGAGCTGGCTGCATGTTTGTTCTGTTTCTTAGTCTGCCCTTCCCAAATACAGATCAGGTTTAATTCATCCTTCTGTTTAAATGGAACCAATCTGTGATCATGGAATCACGGAATGGTTTGGCCTGGAAAGGATCTTAAGATCATCCAGTTCCAACCCTCCTGCCATGGGCAGGAACACCCCATCCCAGTCTATCTCTATATCCAGCTCTTCTATAATGTCCTCCATGGTTTACTGAAGTTAACCTCCCAGAGCTTGGGTGCAGGCTGTGGAGCTGTAGATCCAGCCAAGGATCAGGGGGCTTAGCCGGCTGAAGGAGGCAGCTTGGCCAGCATCAGGGGCATCTGCCATAACATTGATGGGACAATTGATTGTGAGTGCACGGTTCCACCTGAGGCCTATGCATGGCCAGGACAGGAGATGGGAATCCAAGCTCCAGAAAGCACTATCCATAGTGTCTGCAGGTCACCCTCTGGGAATACTCTGTGCATTGTTTCTTTTGCCATCACTGCATAGCTGAAGAAAAAGTCACCAGAGTCTCTTCTTTTGTTCTTATTTAGTCAGAATAAGGACAGCCTCCTTCCTGCTCTCACCCTGCAGCAAAGTCTTGTGGCGACAATAACATACGAAAGGAAACGACACTTTTCTAAGAAATTCTCAACCTTTCTCCTGCACACACTGTTCCTGTGGTTTGGTTAATGTTTGAAAGAGCTCCTGTTACTGATACTGTAATTCAGACCCCATTAAAAAAGACTCCTCGGTAGAAAGCTGAGGTTTCTCATCTGCATTTCTTCTGCTTGAACATTTCTACTTCTGCTCCAAGTTTTCTCATGCGTCTGAAACTGCAGCGGCTCTGGATGGGTTTCAAATGCCCAAAACCAACCAAAGAAAAAGCAGTTTAAAGGTAGTGTTAGAGAAGAGACCCTGAAGAGTCTTGTTCCGTGCTGAGGTATTCTGCATCAGAATAGGACATCCTGCATCAGGGACATGACGGAGTGGAAACATTGCAATTTTCATGTGTTTTTCTATTATTAAGGTGTTTTTAATGAAGTTTATGATTCCACTGAAATCTTATGCTTAGGGAGAGACATCGAGCTCCAGTGTTAGAGTCCAGTGGGAAGCACTTTGCATCCCACTGAAGAATGTTGAGACTTTCTCAGTTTATACTGAGATGAAACCAAGATGTTCTTGTTAAAAAGAACAAAGCAGAATTCCCTTGTGTTTAGGGGCACTCCTGCAAGACAGTAAACCTGGGCCTAGCTCTGGCTTTTGCTTGAGCTAATCCAGCAGCTCGTGTCCAACATTATGCCACGTTCACTTGGGAAATGCAGGACTTGCCCTTGCACTGCTGTCCCCAGTGTTTATATATGTGTTGAGAAGGGACATGAGGTTCCTTGTCTTGCACAGAGCCAGTGGAGAGAGGAGTGGGGGGAAAAAAAGGGAAGAGTGAACAGCAGTGAGCATGGCACTGGAATGGATGGGAGCAGACCTCAGGGAGAAGGGAAACCATCAGGGTAGTGATGGTCCCCAGAAAGGGATTGCTGACATGCAAAGGAGCATGATATAAGTATGGGAACACAGGCACTGGCAATTTCTGATGCCCAGAGGTTTTCCAGCTCGTCTGTGCGTGTGGGGGATCCTTACTGATGAACCTTTGTGGGGGGGCCAGTCCAACCACAGCAGTAGTGACGTAAGTCATGGCTGTGAAGGAAGGATCCCTCCTGTTCCATAGAGCGTATGTGCTGGAGATCTCCTTTATGGTGTTACCAAATGCTGAATCCAACCCATGATGTACAACAAGATGCTGTTAGAATAACAACATAAATCTTTGTCTTCAGAATGACAAGTCAGCTCTGATGCAAAAGGGAAGGAGAGGGACCATTTTTAAATGCATTTGATCAAGAGTTCTAGGTTTTGTTCAAAATTCATTCACTAATGAGATCCAGCCCAACTTAGGAAAGTGGGTTCATTCAGCAAATGTGTCTGTTACTCCTCTGATTAACCGAAAACGTGATGTCTAGACAGTGTTTTTTCTATTTGATCTCTCAGATCTAATCATTTGCCATGTAAAAAAACTTTCTTTAATGAAATCTGATGTGCAGTAATAAAGACCAGCTTGGCATTGACAATGACACCTTTTGCTCCAGTTCATTGCAAACAGTACCAGAGAATCATCTTAATAGCACAGGGAGGTTTTGGTGAGTACTGTTGATAGAGCCTATGACATTGCTTCTGTGCAGCAGGATTTTCCATAGGCTGCATTAGTGGGACTGAGCCAACACAAAGGCTCAATCTGAGAGCTCATCAGATACTAATTTGCTGCTAGTCCTGCTATAAATAATGCATGCCAATGGAGAGCTGCAATGGCCCTTAGTGGAGTAATGCACTCAGGCTTTCTTCCTCCCGCAGAGGCCAAACCTCACGTCTGTGCTGGTACCGCAGGAGAACTTTCAAAACCACCTCGGTGACTTAGGATCATTATAGGAAAGGCACTGGGATTTAGATATCTTTTATCTCAGTCAAGGTGTTTATATCCCTGTCAGGCTATTTCTTCCTTTACTGGCAGGAAACATTGGCTGAAAAGCAAAAGCAGGCAAAAGATCTATTGGGGTTTTCTATGGGGATGAGACATTGATTCCCTGCAGGGTTTTCCAGTCACTCCAGTAAGGATCAGCAGGTCCCCTCAGTGGAGGGGGCAAGACCCATCTCAGCTGCACTGTCCCTAGTGCTGCTGGAGAGGGAGGTTTGAGAGACCCCCAGAATCAGCAGCAGGATGCTCCTGGCAGGGATGACTCCTGGCAGGAGGATGACTCATCCTGACCTGCATCTGAGCCCCAGAAGATGAGAAAATGATTTGTCAAAACCAATTGTGAGAAAGGTGATCAAAAGATATTCTGGAAACCCATTTGAGCCTATTTTCCCCTGTCCAAGAGCAGTATCCAGGTCATCCACTCTTCCCACTATTGCACTGCCTGCGTGGTTGGGTGAAACCTAGAGCTTCTCCTGCAGAACTGTGCAGTCTGTGACTCTCAGTACAGGGGGTGGTTTTAGTGACAGACTGGATATTTTTGGCTCCTGTTCCACCTCTTCTTTCTGAAGAGGTTTCAAGGCTCTCAGCTGACAACTTCCCTGCCTTGTGTGTTTCAGTTTGGGTTTTTTCTTCTTTATTTCTTCACTTAACTCCCTCTTGTGTCCCTTTACAAAACCCTGATGGAGCTTTGGCCTTTCTACCCACAAACAGGCCACGGCTGCATGAAGCTCATACTGTTTGTGATGAATAATGCAGCTTCCCTGTAGTTTTCTTCCCTTTCCTTTACTTCATTTCAATGGTGCTGCAAATTTTCTTGCAGACTTCCAGTGTCTGACACAATAAGAGCTTTTGCTGCCTGTTTTTCTGTGGATATCTTGGTTGGCCAGTAGTTTAGTGCTCACACAGCAGAGTGGGTGATGTCCACCCTGAGATGCTATGCCCTGTACCACAGACCTCATGCGTGTCATGCACAGTGTGTGGCCCCAGCAGCGTGTGGTCAGCCTGGAGCAGTGGCTGTCCCTTGGTGTTCATGGTGTTCAGGTCCTGCCACAGTTCTGCTCACTGCACTGGGAGGCTTTAGCAGCTTTGGGGTAAGGACAGCCCATCCTGGGGAGGCTGCACCTCTGTGAAAAGGGCTGTGTTAGAGGGACACCATCCATGGTGTCCATAAACTCTTCACCCAATGCATGGCTTTTCACAGACTGGGTTGGGTTGGAAGGGACCTTAAAGCTCATCCAGCTCCAGCCCCTGCCATGGGCAGGGACACCTTCCACTAGAGCAGCTTGCTCCAAGCCCTGCCATGTATGGCCTCTCCACATTTTTATGCATTTCCATCCCCTACATCCTTCACAAGGCTGGTTTATTCCCTCCATTCATGAAATTTCCATGGGGCAGGAGAGGCATCCAGCGATGGTGTTGGTGGGCTTGCTTGGGCAAAGGTCCTCAAACCATGATCACCCTGGTGCTCTGCTGTGTATGGGCAGTGCCTGAGCTCCTCATCACGTCTTGGGAGCCAAGGGAGCAAGCCGGATCCCACAGACTAAGGCAGGAGAGATCCAGTACATACACAGTGAGGGCCAATGGGGCTCATGAGGTGCAGGAGGTGAAGTGGGGCCATTCCCAGACCTAGTGAGGCAGTGCCTGGAGATGATTCAAACATTCAGAACCTGGTTTTCCTCCTTCAAAGGTAGTTCCTTTGAAGAAAACCCTTCAAGCTGTCATAAAAACCACCATACCTTTGATACAGCTTCTTGGGATCTCTGAGGTGTCTCCTGTTTGTATAATAGAGTTGTTAGATAACAACATATCCAACGGCCCTGAGAATCAGCCTTTGCAAGCCTCCCTAGGGGTCTAGTTTGAGATGTAGACATATCAGGAGCTCTCCCAACCCTGGGCAGCTGCTCCGGGCCTCCATGTCCCCTCCAGCCTTCCCCACAGCTCATCTTTTACCCTATAAACTCCCCATCCCCAAGGTTGAGCCCCAAGGCACGGACTTGGGCCATACGGCCAGGAGGAACCCAGGTCCCACACAGAGCAGTGGCCACCACCAGGTAGTAGCAAATTCAGCCACCAAGAACTTGGGTTCAAGTCAAATCCCTGGCTGCAATACGAGAGTCCCCAGCTTATAAACCAGCGAAGCAGCAGCCCAGCGCTCTTTGAGGGAGGATTTAGGAAATCTAGCAAGCTGTTTTGCTGTTAGATGCTGAAAGGGGAAGAACAGAGCTGTAGTAATTTTATATTTCTTTTTTTCCTGAGTCCCTTTTTATCTTTTGGCAGCCTTTTGTACAATTAAATAGCTCCACGGGGATGCCATATGTTGCCAATAGTTTTACACTTCTCAGTAGTGGGAGGCTGGAACACTTTCCAAATTGACATGATAGGAACTCATTACAAAATTCTTCTCTAAGAGGAGCAGCTAAAATGTTCTGTCAAGGAACTGAATTAAAAATAGACCAAATGGTATTGTTATCTCCCCAAAAGAATGCACTTGGCATCACGCATTACATGGTACATCTGGTGGTACATCTCCGAATCTCTGGAGGATGAACCCTAGTCTGGAATGGCTGTAAGTGGTGAGGTGAAGAGCTGCGTCCAGACCTCAGGTACGAGGCGGTGGGTTTGGGACTTATCTCCTGTTCCCTGTTGCATCTGAACAACTGTAGCTTGGTCCTGTCAAATCTGTTGCCCTGGGCTCTGTGCTCCTGCAGGGATGGTTCCAACCTGCCACTATGAAGGGCAGCTGAGGAGGACCTCATGGGGCTGCCTTCACGACGCTAAGCTCCAGGACCTCACAGATAAGCTTCTACCTCGTGTGCTGGAGCAGAGATTCACTGAGTGCTGCCCAGGTCGAAGCTAGGAAGTGCCAGATCCAGCAGCACTTCAGTGCAGGTACCTGCGCACACACAACTTGCTCCAGATGAATTTTCCCACCATTTGCTGTCCTTATGGAAATATGAGATTTTGCCCTCCCCCTTCTTCACCTTATCTTTGAGTGCTCTGTTCTTGTTTGCTCAGTGACTCCTCTCCGCAGGGCGGGTTCCTCGTGCTGCTGGGGGACCCGTGGGGACACATGCAGCGCACAGCTCTGGGCGGTGGAAGGGGCATCTCATAAGAGCTTGATAACAGCTATTAAGTAAATAACACACACTGGAAAAAGCCTGCTTCAGTTCAACCTCAAACAGGGTGGGGTTAACAATCAGAGCAGAGCTGTTTACCTTGGGCTGCAGCGCGTGAAGAGGGGGGCTTTGAAAAGCTGCTCCTGTGAATTACTGCCTTGCACAAAGGCTTCTGCTGCACGGCAGTGACAGCTCAAATAGGCTGAAATTTCTTGGAAGGATTTTCTTGTTGTCTCAGTTGTGCCTTTACTACAATCCCAGAGCATCATTCACACGATCAGAAATTGCCGGTGTGGCAGCTACTACAATTGCCAGTTCAAGCTGCCCCTTTATTTACTCTGATGCCGTGTTGATACTGACTTGGTTTAAATACAAAATGTGTCTGGTTCCTACTTGAGTTTAAACTGAGAAATGTAGTAAACCAGCAGCAAAACAAGGAGTTCACCTGGTGGCAGTCTTTGGGCCGATGAGGAGCAGGTCAGGGTAAGCCTATTTGGGTCCTGAGTGCCTGTCCCCGGAGTGTGCAGTGCAAAACCGCCCTGGGCCTCCAGGATGAACCTGCTCTGGGGCTGTGTTTGCAGAGTGTATGCTGGGCAAGGTGTGTTCACTTAAGCTACATGACATGTTAGTGGGTTTGGACCCTTCTGTGAGCCAAGTGAACACGTGTGTGCTTATGCACCTGTGTAGGGCTCTCTGAAGCCTGTGTCCACCGGCCAGATGCAGTGGGAAGTCAGCAGGGCAAAGGATGGACTGTGGCCTCTGCATGATTCAGACAACTGGACTGTTAGAAGATTAATTGCCAGACCAAGGGATTTAATGTGTGTCTGCCAGAAAACCTCAGAGAACAGTACCCAGTGGGATAGAGCATACCCAGGGCTGTGCGGTAGGAATAGCCAGTTTGGTAAACCAACGGTTGGAGGATATCTGATTCCAATTACTTTTTCCTTGCCTTTTTTCCTTTGTGTCACTAAAGAACACAGGCACTCAGGCAGCCATGGGGCAGCAGCCTACCCCTGGCAGCTCTGTCTTGCTCCTTCTCTTTCTTGCATCCCACCATGATGACCCACAGCTATAGGGAGAGCTGGTACCCATCCTGTCCCCCCACTGCACCTCACCATGGAGCCTGTGAATGCTTGAGCCCTGTGGGTGTTTCCTGGGGGGAGGATGCTACAAAATGCACAATGCCTTTGGTGGGAGCAGGTATGGACCACACTGGGCCAAGCAGATTGCTGCAATCCTGGTGTCAAGCCCAAGTTAATATTTTGCCTTCTGGACCAGACTAAGTGCCATCTAAGAGCAGATCAGCCTTTCAGCTCCAGCCTCTGAGACCAAATCCGACCTCAGGAGGTGGAGGATTTTAGGTTCTTCCCCCTGCACAGGGCTTCCTTCTGCCTGGCCAAGGGTCTCTGATCAGAAAGCGGCTGCTGTGGCTCCTTGTGGTGATGCTGCCATATTCAAGCTAGGCAGGATTCAGGTGGCCTTGCAGCTTTGCACAGCAATGGAGTGACTTTCCCCCTTCTCCTTCCTAGGCTGTGCAAGCCATAAGCGTGGTCCCACGTGGGAGGAATAAGCCACCTCTGCAGAAGGCGCATCTCTCATGCCTGTATGGGGGTGTGCTGAGCTGCTGTGGGTGAAACCTGAGGTGCTGCTATGCAGGAACTCAGGCTAGATCATCGAGTCCTGTCTCCTCTGAAGCTCAGTGAATCTAGAAAACCACCTCCCCTTGTCATCTGTGCTAAAAATGCAGCCCCTGCACAAAAGTGCTTTTATGTCTGCTTCATGCATATTGGAGGTTGACATTAAAAGAGAGAGAAAGAAAGAACAATCCATTAGGCTCTGTGCACTAAATCCTAGATTTCAAACTGACACATCTAAAAATACCTATGATATGAAAGCAGATACAGCATGATAATTATACACTGCAGGTCTATTGTGCTATTGTACTTCACATGGGATTCCTGCTCCAGCATCTACTGCAACCGTTATAAGAGATGGAGCAAACATCCTGGTTAAAATGAAGAACCATGCTGCTGGATTACCATCGTCAGCATCCCAAAATGTTCCAGACCCTGGTCTGGGTCTCTTCAGGATGGAGTGCTGGGATTTGGCACTGGGTAGCTCTTCCTTGCCCAGATTTGACATATTTCTTCTAAGACTCCTTTGGTGGCTGACCTGAAACCAGTTTCTTGTGTGAAGTGGTTAGCATCTCTGCTTTCCTGCTTTCTGGAGAGATTTCTCATGTCCTTGGATGTGGTAAAAAGCATGTGTCATGAACCTACTATGCCCTCAAATTGGCATGGGGGCAGCCACCCAGGCTCTGAACCATTTTACTCTGTGGGATGCTGAATTCTGTGTGTTTCTGGCAATTTCCTGTAGTTACAAACTCCAGTGATAATGAAGATCAAGTTGTAGTCTAATTAGTTAGTGATCTAATTTTACATAAAGAAGTCCAGTAAATCAAGTTCATTACTGTACAAACCTTGTGTTTGAGATGAGCTCCGTAACACGCACCATCCGTGACCATGTGCATGGACCTTCCCCCAGCTTTTGCATTCAAATTCAGCGACTGGGAAAGCATGGGGAGGACTTGTCTACAAATCAAGTCTGCTGCCTGCCTGAGAACACACGGAATATCCTCGTAGTCCAGACAAAACAGCAATGGGCTTGTTTGGGAACAGCTACTTCAGTGGGAACACAGGGAGCAGGGAAGGGAGAGAGACCCAGGCTGCAAAGTCCCTGCGCGTCACCCGAGTGTCCTGAGAGCTGTGCTGCATCTTCCAGCCTCTCAACAGTTTTCTTCCCTGTGAGGGTGCTGAGGCGCTGGCACAGGGTGCCCAGAGAAGCTGTGGCTGCCCCATCCCTGGCAGT
>JANHGB010045673.1:0-47157 GCA_026283785.1 Coracopsis vasa | reverse complement strand
GGCTGCTCATCTCCGTAATTGCATAGGTAGATAGATAGGCATCGGCGTTATATTTGTAATGGCTGTGGTCGGTGCTGAGGCCGGGGGCCGCACTCTTCCATCGCAGCAGGAGGTAAAGGCTGGCCGCTTTTCGCCCTGCCGTTAGCTGAACGCTTCGTGTGGAAGCGAAGCGGCGGCTGCCTGCAGCCCTGGCAGGAGAAAGGAACATCCAAACCCTCCAGAAACCCAACTTACTAGTATTAATTACTGCTCTCCGGGTGTGAATGAGGGTGACGGGGAGGCCGTACCTCTCTCCCAACGGGCGGCGGGGCTGCTCTGGGTGAGGGCCCTGGCCTGCCTCAGCGGGAGGGAAGGGGAAGGGAAGGAGCCCGGGCCCGGCTGGGCTCGGGCATTCCTTTGTGCCGCTGCCTTGCGAGACACATGCCTGTAGGCACGTACCCCGGGGGTTTTGAGGCGATTCTCCCCCCGCTGTTGCTCAAGGATAGGGTTACCTCAGAGTAGGTGCATGCTTCTCCGCAATAGCTGCCTTCCACAATGATTCTAGCGTTAAAACGGCGATTATTCTCTTCCTTTCCCTCCCTCGGCAATAGTAAAGTTGATTTCTAATTTATGGCTTGTAAGTGTAACGACCGGTTGGGCTCAAAAGTCCGAGTTCGGCGAGTGAATAGGCTCTTTGTGTTATTCTGGCTTTTCTAAGGGCCGTAACATGGCTTTGTTCTGATTATTTGGCTTATTAAATGTCTCCTTGTCTGTGTGAAGGCTGAAGAGAAACGTGTATTTGAAATTCGGGTGCTATTTAAGGAGGTTGCTTTAGGTCTTGTGAGACAGAGGCCGCCCGTCGCATATGATCCTCTGCTTTAGCGTTGCATCCGTTATCTGAACTCTCCTGGCAGGGATCTGAAAGTTAAGGCGTTTTCTCTTTAGGTAAATGATCTATCGAGTCAGAACCCTTCAGAAAGCAGCAGTTACAGAAATAGTGCTTTGCAGCTTTCAGGTTGAGGGTGGCTCAGTGATTAAGACCAGATAAGACACTGGCTTTTAACGTGCATGCCGAGTTCTAGGCCTCGGGATGAGTTGAGCCAGCTGGTCAAATCTATTTTCTGGTTCACTGTACTTACATTAAAATTAGCTCCCGAGAACAGTTATTACAGCCTTTACTGTTACATTGCCTCCCATTCATATGCCTGGCTGCTAGGAAATATTTTTGTCAAAGCCATTTTTGGCGAGAACCAGTAAGTTTGTGTGTTCTTGTGGCAAGCTGAAATGTTTCTGGATGTGTTTTAATTGTGAATAGTCTGTTTGCTTCAAGTCGGGCTTATGAAATCTGGAGTACAATGTTTGCTGACCTGCAGGAACTTTCCTAACAAAGCATGTGGCTTGATCTGGTTTTATTGGAGATGCAGGGTACATGATTAAGCCCAAAGAGCTTGTATCTTTACAATTATCATGCTTCTGAAAAGTGCCTGGAAGAATTGCACTTAGAGGCAAGCGATTACCGTGTGTAGGGAGCTAAAACATACATTTGAAGTAGTTCTGCATAAGCTGGTGGAGCTTCTAACTAGAAAATGGGCTTAACTATTTGTTCACTTTGAATTTCTGGAAAATACTATTCGTATTAATCTATCTGTTATTTTTAATCATCCCGAGGTGTTTTTTTGGCAGTAGTAAGATGCTACTCTTTATCATATGGGAGTACATGTTGCCTATTCCACACAGACTTAAAATACTTATCTGCAGGATCATCCCACTAATGATATCCTTTCAGGATGTTCCATGCTGTGGAAATCTGGCTGTCCTCTAGTGGCCTTTACCTGCCAGTGTGTAACCCACAGCTATTGTCTCCTTAACTAGAGAATTAAAGTTGATTAAATAATTGTAAAGGTGTATATTTTAAGTTTGATGTAGTTAAACTGACCGGCTTCCTCTTGAAAAGCTGGTTTTTTTTTTCTGCAGGGTACTATGATATGGAAGAGTGAGGAGGCTGAAAGGAGAAATTTTACTTGTATTTGCAACCATCGTGTTCAGCTTTGAAAGTGTAGTATGGGCATAAAACTATATTTATGAGAATATGGTGTGCAGATAAACTGAAAGCTTAACCTCACAATGATGACTGCAACTTATTGCAGGGATTGCTTTATTTAAAACAAGCATGAAGGATTTATTCTTTCCTATAGGAATTCCTTGAGGGTCTGGTAGCCATTACTGTAGCTCCCTTTTTCAGTTCCTTCTCTTTTTCCCTTCCCAGTTCTTTCTCCCCCTTCCCCTGTTGCCTCCCCCAATCTACATTCTTTTGTGTTAGCAGTGATGATGGCAGTTCTAGTCACCTCCTGTGGTTTGATAGATTATTCCTTTTAGAAACATGGTGTACTTAAAACTTCCCAAACACAATTCTTTCTTTCCTTGCTCCTACACTTTTTTGCTGCTGGTTTTGACTTTTCTTCTAAGAATTTATCCTTTCTGGTTCTGCTTTGAGTTTTCTTAAATACTAGTGAAAGGTCTTGTTAAACCTTTAGTGGAGAATTTTAGTATTTATATTTTACTTTACATTTCTTTTTTGTGTATTTTGATGGTCATAATATAAACAAATGTTGCCTTTTGGCAACAGTGAATTTCCCTTTCCCCTGCAAACCCATGAGTATTGTTCTTTCTTTTTAGATAAAAGTTTGCTTGCTTTAAACTTGAATTTTTACTTTTATAAAATAAACTTCTTGGGCTATTTTTAGATGACTACATTCTTGATATCTGATATTCATGCAAGAATGATCTTGCAGATGAATGTTCATAGTACCTTGTCTTTAGTCTTAATTTACATATAAACTTACATTTTGAAACATTATGGTAGAACATGTAAGAGGTTCTTGCTGTTGCAGAGGTAGTTGTAACTTTTATTCTAGATAAGCTAAGTAACCTAAGCTTCCAGGGGGTGGTGGTGGTGGTTGTGAAACTACACACATCAACTTGTGAAGGGCCTTATTAGTGCTCCTAAGGAAGGGTTAATGAGCAGAAGGTAGCCCTGTTCATTAATTCTAGGGAAGAAATTCATGGCTAGAAAAATAGCTACTTAAACTCTCATGTAGTGTCTCATACTTTCTTGGTAGGTAGGTTTTAGTCTATTGACATTGTATACCGAAGAGGTAGCCATTTATGTTGGCAGCCTGTTTTTTTGTTATAAAGATTGTGTGGTTAACAAGATCTTAACAGTGAAGTATTGCAGTCCAGTGATGAGAGTCTCTATAAAAAAAAACAACTGTGCATTGTTGGTTTCTCTTAACCATAAACTTGGTTTGGGGATAGAGATAGTTATTTTCAGAACATGGGTTTCTTTAAGGATTTTCTTTCTGTAACAAAAGGAGGCCTAAAAAAAAGGGGGGGGGGGGAAGGATATTTTTAACTCCTTTCTAAGCTGTTATACAAATTTTCCTGTGATGAACCAGCTGGATATTGCAGTACTGTTAAGTATAGAAAAACCTATGTCAACTCTTTCATATCACCATTTCTATATTTTGTGCTTTTTTGGCTTTTCTGTTTGATCTGTTTGGGAAGTAATGCCATCAACAAGCTGCCGAGAAACTCCTCAGTTAACTTCTGATGCTTTGTAGTGGGCACAAATAACTTCTGAAGGCCATGTTTCTGCTGATTTTCAGGTTGCAGGGAGGAAGTAGGCAGAGTTGTTACTAAAACACATTATCTGGGTTATGGCTCTCGGTTTACTGACAGCACTGTTTTTTTAAGCAGGCAGTTGAATATCATGCTTTAGAAAATAAGAAATGTTTCAATTAGGAAACTTAGTAATAAAAGCAAAACTAATATAATTGGCTTTCCCCTGTTTGAACTTGATTATATTTTAGTGAAATGCAGGCCATCACTTATGTTTTGCTGTTAACAGCAAGATCAAAGGTTCTGATTGCCTAATATTGGCATCATTGCTCTGAATTTGGTATGACAACATTGGTTTAAGTTCCTGGGAAAATTAAACTACCAAAGTACAGGGAAGAATATTGTCAATGATACATCAAATCGCAGGCCGAGAGCTTTGGACATACGGTGCCAGTGATGGCAGTTCTTCAGTGTGTGTAAGTCTGTACAGATAGAGCTAAGAGTGTGAAATCAAACAATATTTTGCCTGGAGCTGTCATGAGAAGTGTCATTTACAAAACTGACTCGGTATACTGAGACCTAAATGTCATTGTGGGAAAGGTATTTGAGATGGAAGAAAGCCATTTCTGTACTTGCTGAGCTTTAAAATTTGAACCCAGCTGGTACAGGAGGTAGCCAAAGAAATAACTGCTGCACCACTGTACCTTTACTTTTGTGCTTTACACTGAGATCTGTGATGCTGAAAGATGGGATCTGAATTCCTTTATTCTGAAGAATACCTTTCTGTTTAACACCCCCCCTCATCCAAACAGCTTTGGCTGCTGGCTTGTTGTTTATTTGTTAATGCACTTAAATCTTCATGGGTTTATGGAAGATCATGTTTATAATATGGCAATTTCTACACTGAAGTTAAGATGGGTTAACTTTAAAAATTAAGGAAAAAAACCTTTGCTGTCCTAACAAGACCTCATACAGCAAGGCTGAGGTTTCATTTCTGTCGCCTTCCCTTGAGCCATGAATGGGAATAATAGGAACTTCTGTTGGTGTTATATTAACTTTAAGTTTCCAATTTGCATCTCAAATAACATTGTGAACAGCATTAATGCCTTTGAGGGGTTTGGGAGGTTTTTTAATTTGTAGGGTAAATGTGTTTTTTAACCTAATTGGGCACTTCAAATTATTATTGCAGCATGTTTAGTTTTTGCTCTGCACAGTTAGTGTTGATGTCAGTGGCACTAAATCATTCCTTCAGTGCTGTGCATATGTATTATGTTTCACCTTCTTAATTGTGGCTTTAGATTTTGTCCTAGTAAAGTATTCCTTCATTTCATGCAATTACTAATGAATATGGTGTAATGTGTCCTTTATCCTACATTTCCTAGTTTAAAGGGAAAATTCTTGTTTTAAAGGTACTGCTCCCTTTAAGTCCCCTTGCTTTCACAATGAAAAATGCATTTTTCTGTCCTTCTCCAAGATTTCTGGCGATTTGACCTCTTTTGGCTTTAGATGGATGGAAATTCATCATATATAAGGAAGTATACAAGTGACAAAAGTTGTATGTCACTTGGATCTGTCAAGCCCTGTTGCTTTATCAACTTCCACAGTCCAAAAGTAGCATGCGGAATATGGAAGGTTGAAGTTTGGAGCTTCAGATGGGATGTGGATTATGAATCAACTGAGTTGTGGAAACATGCTTGAGGCTGGATGGGTCTGGATCTGCTGGGTTCTGTCTCTTGCAGAACAGCATTTCTTAGTTGACATGTAGATGGCCATTGAGGTTGTGGGTGGTTTTTGTGTTGTCATATGAACCAACTTTGTTTTCATAACATAAGATACTTCTGTTCTATGGACTGTAATTTACTTTATAAGTGATGGTCTCTATTTAGGTACCTAGGATCTGTTTGTATGGCTGCATGGTTTTTTGATGAAGTGACAATTACAGTCCTAGTTTTAAAAAAGGAAACTTTTTGCTCAATTATCACATACTGATAGTAGTGGCAAATAATTCAGTCATTATGTCCTATTTGTAATGGAGTGTAGGTGGTGTGTAAGCATGCCTCAAGACTACTGCTGTGCTCCTGATGCAGTATTTAGTAAGTGAGGAGGAGTAATGAAAACAGCGTTCAATAACTGCTTACTTGAATAAAATACGGTGTATCTATATATTCTAGTGGGTAAAGGAAGAGGAGTGGGTACCTAGTACGTTGTCTTTTCACGTTTTACAAGCGATGAAATGGATCAACAAAGTTGAAATGAAGAATTGAGAAGCATGAGTAACTTGGAGGCTACACTGAAGTGCTGTCGCCTGCTGTTAAGGGGCTATGAGAAGTTAAGACAGAATAGCAGAGGTGCTGGTTAAGAAGATACCACTGGCTCTGGAACACATGTGAAGCTTGGCCTGTTCACTTCTCAGTATGTATGGCAGTCCACTTTAAGCTTGGCTATGTATGTGCTTGCTCACCTCATCCCCTTCCACTGTAGTACTTCATTCTGACCAGACCTGTCCAGTTCAGTATTTGGATAAGAAATTGCTGCGCTCCTGGAGGGTAAGAGGGACTGTTGCTGCTCTCATTTTCATGTTTCACAAATTGAAAGGACGGCATTTAAACAAAGCAGCCAAATACTTGTAGTACCAAAACCATTACAGGGGATGAAAAAGGACAGTATTTTGTCTGGTTTATGCCTCTTAAATGTCCTATCTGTGCTTGAGCTCTCATGAGTTAATTCTGTCTCTTTGGTGACTTTAGGTTTTGAAGTTTACATTTAAACATGTAGCTTATCTCAGGCACAGGCATTCTCTTACTGTCTGTAACTAACACTATCTGCTTCAACTCCCTGTCTGTAAAATCCTGCATATCATAGTTTTTATTTTAGAGTATTTGGTTTGCTGCAGCATTTTCCATCCTCAAGAAGCCTTAACCAAGCCTAAGGCTACAGTTGTAAAAGGGGAGGTGCAAATGTTTGTGTGATGGTGCTTAATGACACCACATCAATGAAAGCTATTTTATCATTGTTCTAGGTTGATAGAAGGCCAAGCTTGCATGTCCTTTTAAAATAATTGGCTTCTGGTTTCTGTTGGTCAGGAAAAAGATACAACAGGCTACTGCAATACTGCTGAGATTTGCATGCTGCCATGGGAGATGGTTGGAGTTGGTTTATTTCTGTGTGAAGAAATCATGAGGCAGGTGCAAGTTTTCTTTTGGTGTATAGTCAAATAACCTGAATGTGCAAATCCTGAAGTTGTAATTTGAAAAATCAGAACAGTAACTTCTAGCTCAGTGAAACTAAACATATACCATAGGAGGGTAAGCAAAGACATTACAGTGGCTTGAAATTGAGGGAGTTGTTAAAAAAAAGGCTGGAAAAGGTGTAGGCTGGTTGTGGGAGTTGTCTGCATTGTACCAGTATGGCACATCTAACATGATTCATAAAAGGAGCTTGAGCAGCTCTGCTTCATCCTCAGTCCAGTGCTTTGTTGTCCTCAGCATTAAAACTTGTTCTGAATATGGAACTAGACATCTTCCTTACTGCAGGTCAAGCTTATTGCCTAATTCCCTGCACATGATGTGTAGCTGTTCTTTCTCCTGTAGTAATCTCTTACAAATGCTTGAACTCGTCTTTGTCATGTTCCTGTTTCCTTGTGTCT
This sequence comes from Coracopsis vasa, assembly GCA_026283785.1. Taxonomy (NCBI): domain Eukaryota; kingdom Metazoa; phylum Chordata; class Aves; order Psittaciformes; family Psittacidae; genus Coracopsis; species Coracopsis vasa. The sequence goes on along the minus strand of JANHGB010045673.1, from coordinate 39,914 downwards.
TACCCTCTACCCTTGCAGCCTTGTAATACTTCTGGCCTAAATAAAACTAGTGTATTCAGCTCTTCCCAAGAGGTCATGTTTTTTCAGCTCTAATCATTCTTCTCAAGTTAGTTCATATTGGTCTTTGAGTGTGGTGCTTAAAGCCCAACTTTGTACTACGGCTGAGGCTTTCCTGTGCAGAGTGGAGTGAAAAAGACTGTTTTGTGTGCTCTGGAGCTGATATTGCATCCCCATACATTTGACTTTCTTACAACAGCTTAACACTTCTTTCAAGGTCAGCTGCTTGATCCAGCCTAGCTCACAGTTTTCTTGTAAAGAACTCACCTTCCTGTTTCCTTGGTAAATCCTGTTGGAGTGAATTCAGAACTGAATTGTGTCTTATTTCTTGCAGTACAGCTCTTGGATTTGTCAGAGTCATGCAGAGTTTTAATGCTGTCCTGCAGTTCTTCTTGCCTTTCTCTTACTTGTAACAAGCCTGCTCTGCCAGCAACAGATGATGGGAAACACATTGGTGAACTGAGCTCGGTTCCTGTTTGGTGTGTTCTTCCATGCACCACTGTTAACTGCTCTCTGGGTATGGTTATCCACCAACTATTGCTATAAAGCCTTTGCTTACCTTCCCACAACAGAAATCTTTAAATCAAGGTGTATGACCTCAGTAGATTCTTTCCTAAACCCTCTTACACTGATGTGAAGCTTACCCGGGTGGGTGCTGCTCACCTTTTAGTGCTCTCACAAAAGGTCTCCGTTCTTCCCCTGGAATTCTACTGGAATGTGAAGAGTTGCAGACCAGTCATATGAATTTTGACCTTTTTCTGAAGACAGACATGGAACGAAGGCCTAGGTTCAGGAACTGATGTCCAAAACCTGTTTAAGAAAACGTGGCCTGTTCATTTCATAACAGCCTAACTCTAGTACCTTGCAAATAACTGTTAGAGTGACTCTGAAGTCACCAGTAGTTGGACTTAAGTTCTCCATTCTTGAGATGAAGCTTCTCTTAATGTGGCAAACTAGGCATTGAATAAGCCCTGCTATTTGGACCTAACTTTTCTTTAGGGTACTTCTCTTGGGTTTGTGTTTGAAGTACTGACATCTCTATGGGTGCCTTTGAAATGTTAGTTCTCGTGGTATCTCCCCCACTGAACTTGATTCACATGATGAATCTCGCACTTACAGAAATGAGTTGCTCTGAGCCCTGTCTCTGGTGGTGTTTGCAGTTCTGTAAATACTCTTCATTATTGCTTTTCCAGCATCTCTCCCTGTAAACTTTCAAACCACTCTGCATCTTCTCCTGCCAGTAATTTCGTTACTCTTGCTCTAATCGTTGCTCTGTTTGTAGTCTCTGCATATGTAGCAGTTTATTCTCATCACACAGATATATTTGAGTGTAGTTAAAGTTTTGATGCTGTTGGCCATGAGCTGGAATAATTTATCTTTTAACCGTTATTTCCACTGTGTGCTCTAAGGAGACAGTCATCTGTCCTTTAAAATCATACTGCCATCTTCTGAGCAGAGATTTAGAAAGTCCAGTAATCCTTCTCCAAAGATGTTGAATGTTTGTTAGCTGAGGTTACTTCAGTAATCACATTTTTGGCATCATATGGTGGGTTAAAAGTAAGGCAGCATCTCCTGGTGCTGAGAAGTTAAAGGCAATGTGAATGGTGAAATGTGTATTGAGTGCTCTTTAGAATGTTAATATTTATTTATTTTTTGATACACAAGGTAAAGCATGGTTGCTTATTTTTAATGTTATAAAGAACTAAAAGGGCTTTTAAAATTGTATTTGCATAAGATATAGGTAGCTTCATAATGCTATCCAAACCCTTTGATTTTTGCTGTGGAATAGTATGACTAGAAGTATCGCTTATAATAACCTTGAACAGGTGGTGGCTGGCTTGGATTGAGGGTGTGGGTAAAGTAGGTATTAATGCCATGCTTGTTGCATGCAGTGTTTGAGTACTCACTTGCACAGTAAGGCATATTCCCGTCCCTGCCCTCAGGTTAGATATTTGGGCTGTTTCAAGCTCATAATAATTAACAGAAACAGGGATTTTATTGGTAGGATGCTTTTTCCAGGCTTGTTTAGCTGGATGCATCCTGCTATCAGTGATGCTGCTAGGCAAACTTGGCTGTGGAAACTGCAATGGGGCAAGTGTGTTCAGAAGGGCTCTTTGAAGGTGGGTTAATACTTGATTGTGGGAGGCTTGTCTGTATTAAGCGTGCTCAAATTTTAGTCATCGATTCTGAAATACCATGTGTTTTTAGACTGAACTTTATAGTCCTGTTAAATATATAGTCTTGAACTTTGTAACTGGTTTGGGGGGACCTTCCTTTCCCTTAACCCTTATTTAGCTGAGCACAAGATCTCAGAGGATCCAATAAAACCAAGCCTATTTCTAAATTCTGAACCTGTTATTGAACTAATTGCAAAAACTGAGCCGAACTGTTGCCTCTTGCACCTGCAGAAAAGGCTGCAGCTATCAAAAGCTTGTTTATTACTTCAGAACTCCTTGGGTCCAGGTGCTCAGCCAGCGACTTCCCCCAGTGCAGTGGTTTGATGTTCCAAATACTCAGCAGAAAGGTGTTGCGGCTTTATGCAGACTGTAGTACGCTTAACCTTTGCATGAGTGAAGATGCCAGAAACCCAGATGTAATTTCAGAGGCTTATTTTCAAGTATGTTAGATAAAAGCACACTTTTAAACAGTATTGAAAGATCATTTGAAAGATTAAGAGTTTTCAGGTGAAGATCTGAAAGGACATGATTGCCTCTTTTATTGTTGACTTTATCAGGTAAATCTTTACTGTTTTGTCCTTCAGCTGGGTTACCAGAAGCTGATCTTGTCAGAATGCAGTCGTCTGTAAAGGTAACTGCCCAAGTGGGAGGAAACATTTCCTTTGCTGGTCCTCATGGTTGTGTCATCTCTTGCACTGTTGTCTGCAGATGTTATGTGCTTGACTTGCTAGTCAAGTGACTTACCTGCCACCATTTAAAGCTGCTAAATTTCTGACCCAATCAGTGAAGATCAAAACCAGGAGCTCTTCTTCCTCCTCAGCTTTGATTTTTCTCCTGGCATTTTTGTACTTAAATAAAAGTGAGTTGTTCTACCCTATATTGACTGAAGTGTGGTCTGTAATACTTGTGTACTGATAGGCACCTTGTGCCTATTTCCTTCCCATACAGAAGCATGGTTTTGCTTTAAGGCTTCTGCGTAAACCTCACAATTTGGACTCCTAGTGACTTCCATGAATCCTTCCGTAGAACTTGCTTGCAGAACTAATGACTTATTAAATATCTGATAGTGTTGAGGTAGTACACAGTGAAAATACTGAGCTTTTCCATCAGGCAGAGGGTGGTCTTTCAGTATTCTAAGAAAACCAATCACACTGATATAGTTAAGTTCACTGTTGGGTTTTTTTTCTGCTTTATGTAGTGTGCTCTTACATAGTGTAACTTTGTCTCTTGAGATTTCTTTTAGTACATGTAGTTATAAATGCTTTTACTAAATACCTACTGCAGTTGTACCGCTTGATTTGTCTTGACCTCTAGTGCAGTGTTTCCTGAATCCAGCTGCTCAGTGTGCTGTGGAAGGCTGAATGCACAGACAAAGTCATTGTCTTGCTTTTGGAATGGTCTAGTGAACTAGTAAGAGCTGCATGGCTCAACTGAAGTAATTTTCATTGAAGTACCTTAATCAGTCTGGCAAGAGGGGTGTCCCTGGTGACACTTGAAGTAATATCTGAATCGAATGCTGAAAGCACACAATATTGACACATACTGCTTTTGTCTTTGCATTTCATTCCATTATTTTAATGGACCTTAATTTGTGGTCTGCTCATACTTGGAATGCTTGTGGGCTGTACTGAGGGTTCATGTGTAGTAGAGCAGTATATACATAGTGCTGATCTTTAGCGAATTCAAAAACTCATGGGGTGTTCAAAACAGAAGTTGGAAAACAGCAAATAAAGTTGATGTGATCCATAGTTTAGGGCAAAGCAAGGAGCAACAACAAATTCTTCAAGCTAGCACTCAGTTTTGGTATTTCTAGTGTGATCTGAGACCTCAAAGTTGAAGAACATTCTTGCTACTTGAAAGCTGTGTGATATTTAGGCTCTTCCCCCCCTTAATTCTAATGGATCATGTAACTAGATGGGTGTTGTAAAACTTGGTCTTTCAGTCTGCTTGAGTTGGTATCTCTGCCAGATGAATTTGAGCTTCTTGAATAAGAAGTTACATATGGCCAGCCATGATTGGGAGCAAATTTGGGCCATGAGAGGGAACTTGGTTGTCTGTTATGCACCATACCTCATATCTGGTTTTAATGCATTTCCATGTTCTTTCAAGATAGGTAATATAGCAAACAGATTGAACTACTGGATGCAAGCTTGCATGGAACTTTATTTTTGTGTAGCTCTTCCTGTAATTTGCTTTCTTAGACTCTTGGGGTTTATATGAAAATATGTAAACAGTTTATTTGTCATATACTGATAAAATAAGGATATGCACATACATGTGTTCATTCAGTACAGTTGCACAGTGATATTTGAGAGTTCAGTTTTCAGAGACAAACTTCTTTTGTGCTGCTAAATTGGGCATAGGACTTTGTCATGAGAGGGAAATACTACTTGTAGTATGAATTAGGACAGCAAGGCTCACGAAGAAGTGTATTTCATGTTACTGTAAGCATTGAGCTCTATAGATATTTACAGAATACTGCTAAGCACTTGAGTTCTAAATTTAGCAGGCTCTGCAGTTCACCAGCTGTACTATTTACTGAGAAATATTTGGACTACTATAGGTTTCTTGTTTTTAATTTCCGTAGCTGTACGCAAGCTAATGTGAGGGAGACTTCCCTGCGTGCAGATTATATAGCTCATTAGATCCCTGAAATGCCATGAAGTAGCATCTTAACACAAGTGTTTTTCACCCAGCCCGAGGCCTCCAGCAAGAACATTTCACACTTGGGATCATAAAAACAAACCTACTACTTGGGCTTTTTATTTTAAACAAGCCAACCAGATGTCTGAAACCCTTCAGAATGAACCTGAAGGCAAATAGGAGGAGGTTTATTAGCTGTGTGTGTTTTGGGAGCAGGATGTATGGAAGAGATTTGTGTTATACCTCAGCTCCAAGCACGTAGGGTTTGGTAATAGAACAGTACGTTAGCACTGATATTATTTCAGTCTATCATGGGGGTGAGCAGGATGCGTGTGGAGTAATCATCATTGACACTGCTATACAAGTTAAGGGTAGTGCTACATGTTTGTTCAGGCCTGAGTACTTTTAAAACACATATGTGCTTGTTTGACTCTGCTCATTTTTAAAGGCAAACACTTAAGAGAAAGTAGGTGATACTGCTTTTTTCCATTGGCTTCTATGATGGAGTGAAGCAAATATCTTTGTTGTAGGGCCTGTTAATCTTCATCTATATCTTTTCTTCACAAGCCTTAGAGTAAAATAAGATCTTGTGGGTCTTGTATGATCTGTATCACTTGCTTTAGTGGGAGTGTGGTAGGCTTAAATTGGTGGTATGTATATTTCTTCAAACACTGATATTCTCTGTATAAATTACTATTTATAACGAGTCTAAGTTTTGTATCTTACTGAAGGCTTTTTATACCAAATAAATACTTCTATTGATTTTTAAATAGAATATTTATAAAAACAGTATGTGGAGGTGGAAATAATTCATGTAGGACCTGAGCTGTGAGCTTTCAGTAATATCACAGGCTGAATGTTACAGTAATACTCTTAACTGGTGAATGCCCACTAGGTTTTATTCTGAGCTACTCAAACAGGTGGTAATTCTTAGTTTCAGCTACCATGTTCTTGAAGTAATGGTTGTTAGCACATTTAGTTCACAATTATGCAGAGGCAAGGTGTTTGGAGTTCATATATAAAAGCCTCAGTAGACCAGACTTCGTGTTCCTCAGCACTATGTTGTAGTCTTGTGCTTTCTGCAAGATTGCTGAGACGGGGGAAAAAGAGTCCAAATGGCACATTGCAGGGAGATGACTGGTCACAGGCCAACGCTGATGGCTAGCTCAAATGGAACTCCAAGCATAGATGTGAATATCCTTCAGCAGAATGAATTAAATCCTTGCCTGTTGTTTAAGTAGTGATTATTTTAGGAAAGAACTTAATTAACAAATGCATCTTGGAAAAGCATCTTTGTACAGGATAACCCACAAGGCACAGCTCATCTGTTGTCCTGTCTGAAATGTGCAGGGTGATTTGTCTGCCATGTGAATGTTAGGTCTTTCTCAGTCTAAAAGCTTTAAACCTGGGAGAGTGGTGAGACTTCTTACTGATATGAGCTAGCAGTAGTAAATGCTTTTAACCTCTGGCTGGGTTGAGTTCTTAGCCCTAGTTTTCTGTGGTGATACATTCCCTGCTTTAATTAGGTATGGCTTGGAAAAAGTCTCTCAAGCTTATATCTCCAGCACTTCTGTTGCTTTGAGAAATATACTTTGTAAGATGTGACAAAGGTTTAACATCCCATGTCTCAACCCTTCCTTTACCTTTCTGGAAGGTGACTTTCCACCAAACAAACTCAAACCACCTGATAAATAACTTTGAGAAATAAAGCATAGTATATTTATTACAGATAACAGTTCAGCATGTAATGGAGTAAAATCTTCCATTTTCTAATTAAAATTTTATTAAACTATATTAGGTCTTTATTTTGTCTGTTTTTCAGCCAAGCTGGATGAGTTCTACATCTGAGGAATGAGAAATCTGTACACCAGAGTATTACCTTTAGTCTCTTTCCAGCACATCGTCTGGCTGTTTTGCAAACTGGAAACCACCATCTAAAGCCAGGAAAGTCTCTTTAGTTGACTTCCGGTGCTTCTGCTTGCAGCTTTTTGTCCATCTCACAAGGTCTGTTTCTTCAATCAGAAAAATCAGAGTACTATTTGTTCCCTTTTTGTTCAAGGAATTTGCCAAAATGTGTTAAATCTTAAATAAAATGGAGTCTAAAGGCTGTATGTGATGTGGTTGAGGTTTTGCTTCCTTCTCATAGGAGCTCTTGCATCTAAAGTGTGGGAGATGGAGTAGAAACAAAAGTGTAGGATGCAGCCTCATTTTAGTAATGATTTGTACTTTGTCACAGATGTCTCAGTGACCAGTTGGTGTTACAGTGATGGTGCTTTGGGTTCAAAACAATATAATTCTGGGCTCCATAATTTCCAGCATTTGAGGCAAGTGGGCCTAATATTTATTCTCTTCTATCTCTAGAGGCAATTGCAACCTTAACTGTAGTTTTTCAACCTTATAATGGTGAAATATAGTCCTATCTTGCATGGTAAGTGAGGCATGTTCTTCAGAAGAGGTTTGAGCTCTTGATATTGCTTGTCCTTCTGGAGCCTGTGGAGGATCTGAAGAAACTTGACTCCAGTGGCTACCAGTTAATATAAAGGATGCCTTCTAGCATATTTTTCTTCTCCTTTTCTGCAGTTTTGTGCTGGAGCTGTGGCAACCTTAATCCAGGCTTGAAGGCCTCATAATATTGAGGCTTCTTCTAATAAAAACTGGCTTATGAAAGCACTGCATGGAGAAAGTGAAGAGATTCTGTAGCTCACAAAATCTCTCTTTGCTCTTTGAAAGAAACTCTGAATTGCAAATGTTGGAACTAACTTTGGCTTCATTTTGAGTTCTAGCATGTGTAGAGAGTGACGTTGAGTTACCTTATTTTGTCACATCTGAACTCTTCAGGGAGAGGAGCTATTATTTAAATAGGATTTGCTAGATGATTGTGAAACAATTTCAACAGAATACTAATGAGGGTTAGAAACTTTGTCCCTTTTGGTTAGAAACTGTTGTTCTAATACACTGGTCTTAAACTTCTTGTAGAGAACCTCAGAAAATAAAGGGGTTAATGGTGCATTAAGAGAAGATCCCTAAAGTATAACATGCTGGAAATAAAGCTGGCCTGTTCTAGTACCTATACCCCAAAACATTGATGGATAATTCTTTAGCTGCAGGAAACTTTCTAATTAAATCTCTTATTTTTAAGACTTGATGTGAAATTTTGGAAGGCTGCAGAATAACCACTCTGCAGATTAGTGCTGAAAAGGATAGAGTCCAAATAATTCTCTCTAAATGCCAGCTATTGAAAACCCTTCTGGGCTAAAAGTTATTAATAATAGCCTTATGTTACAAGGAATGCTTAGCCTCCCCATGAACTTCTTAGCACTGTGGTAAATAATGCGTAGTTCTAGGAGTAGAATGTTCTCTTTCCCCTTGGAAACTGGAATTTTGCATTGCAAGAAACTAGATGTTATGTAGCTTTTTTCAGATGGCACAAAATATTAGTTTAGCAGTTTCTAAAAAGCTGGTGTTCCAACTTAGTCTTGCTTCAAGCATAACTAGGACAGGACAGACAATGCTCTGTTAAAACTTGATCAGTTTGGTGTGATGTTTCAATTCTGAAATGCTGCTGAAAGTGCCAGGAGGGGAAAAAAAAAATCACAAATGTCTTTCATCTAGAGTGTAGTAGCAAAATCATCTAGATGTGGAGTTAGTACTGCTGGGGATATTAGCTGCTTTGGCTTGCTGAAGCAGAGATAATATTTTAAAGGACCTACTTATCCGAGTTGGAATTTTGACTCTAGCTAATCCTTTTCTTCTGCTGGGAGCTGACTAAGTACATCATTATGGGATTGTTGGTAATAAGGGTTCCATGTTGCTCTCTAAGCAAAGACTAGGAAATGATGTGAAAGAACAGATAAGAGGGAACAACCTTCTATGTTCTCCCTGGGTCATTTTAGTCCCATATGTAGAATAAATGGAATTGTGATCATTAAGAAACACCTCCATTTGTGTTATGGGGAAATAATCTAAAATCTTGTGATCTTGTCTTTATCCAAGTTGGAACTTCCAGAGATAGAGGAGAAGTTGTTAGCAGTGATTCAAACAAATGTAAATTTTCCCAGTGAGATGAGCTGTTGCTGGAACATTTTGTCCTGCAGCATGCAGAGGAGGAGGAGTGGGTTGGAAATGAGTCTGGCTGCCTTTCTTTCTTAGAGCCAAGAAGAGATTTTTGAATTGGTTTTATGTTCTTCATCAGGACTCTTCAGCTCTTTGAAAATAGGTTGTCAAATTGGATGAGCTTCTGACATCCTTTAATTGACTGGGAGGTTGGGTAATCCGTATTTTTAGTAGTCTTCCCAAAAAAGACCCCAGTGGCGTCACTGAGAAGATAGAGAATTTGTGACACAAGCACTTCTTTTCTTCTATCTCCACCCTTAAATTTGGCACAGATTTTACAAGTCATTACTACTTGTGGCTTAACTTTTAAAGAAGTGAAACCTCTCTTTAATAGAACTGTAGAGATAGAATAATAGATCTTTGCTTTTCCCAGGCTTCAGAATGTGTCATAGAAGAGAACTTTAAATCAGGGATAATGGTGATACTGATTCCATCACAGCTCATTCTCCAGCTGTGAGGAATGTTAGTTTTGGCTTGGGTTTGGAGTTTGACTTTTTTTATAGTCCATTTATTTTGTTCCTTTTCATTAGTGTATCTTTGAGCAATAAAATAGCTTCTCTTCCTCTCACCTCTACAACCCCCAGTTTAAGGAGATCCTGGTAAGATTAAGTCTCTCCCAGGACAGAGACTGACTAATGTCTTTTGTTAGGTGTGTTTCTCTTGGATGGCTCGGCTTTCTCACTCCTCTCCCTAATCAGGCTTTGTAAAGAATGGTGTGCTAAGAGAAAGATGGCCGTAATCTTGTGAGACTTCATCTAACTTGGAGCTCCAAGGGCTGTTATTGTTACCTTAAGGCTTGGAGGATCTTAGTGTTTGAACTTACATGCCTTGCTTAGCTGCTACTTGTAGAGACTTGGTGACAGCAAAGGTGTGTATCTTTGAGGTATATTTACAGGTTGTATAGAAGGCAGGGCATGTACTTGCAATGGCAGGCAGAACTTGATTGTGCTAAGATCTATGCTGTGAGGCAGCTGGAGAAATGCAAATTCAGTGGGATCCATGTTGCTGTAACAAGGATGGTCAAATGGCTTCTGTTACTGAAAACCTAATTTGTTTGAAGTGCTTAGCAGTGTTGGAGGGATTCAGCCTGTATGCATAAAGGGCATGATAAGGAGAGATTGAAAAAAAGGTGGGTGCCTTTATTCATCTCTGGAAAGAGTGTGGTGGAAAAAGTGCATAAAATAAGCAGCTTACAAGCTCAGGGTACATTAAATACATGCCACAGCAGAGGATCTTGAAACATGGAAATCCCCCAAAATATGAAAATATCATGAGTTTTTTCTGTGGTGTAAGGAACTTCCTCCTAGGAGATACTGAGGGCCAAAAGCTTGCAAGGCTTGCAGATATATATTAATGAAGCTTTAAAATGACAACAGTATAGTGAAGCTAGAGTGGCTCTTGAGAATGTCTTGTCTCCTAACAGCATGTGGATAACTACACTATTCGGCTTGATTCTGAAAGCGCCATGCCTCTGTGATTTCGTTTGCCTCCCCTTTATCTTTTCGTGCAACTGAATGTATTGGTTCATTAACTAAAGAGTGATGTCCTTCTGTCTGTTCTCTCCTTATTCTAGCTTGTATCATGCTGACTTAAAATTTCAGTGAAACATTGGAAGTAAGAAGAGCTAAGCAAACCATAACTGCTTTATAGTTAACTAATTAGAGATCAAACCCTTGCTCCTCCCTTGGTTTTGGTAGCTTTATTGGATTTGCTTTTTTCCTTAAGGAACAAATTCATACATGGGTCTTCCAAACAGAAAAGTAATTAAACACCTGCTGAACTTCTCAGCTGGTTCTTAGTAGTAGCCTCTTAGGTGTGGAAATACTAATCCTTAGAATGAATCTGGAAGTCTTTGTGCTTGTTACTAAGCTCTTCAGCTTCAGTATGTTTTCAGTCTGTATATGGACAATTTCTGACCCAGCCTTTCTTTTGACTTCTGTTCTGGATTTCTGGGTCTAGTTTAAACTTCATCAAGTTTCAAATGGACATTACAACGTTTGATTTTGCTAAATACTGCTCCATTCACACACTTGACCTTAACTTGCATAGTATTCCATGACCTGCACTTTTCTTTGGCAGATGCTTACATTGAAAAGGGTATATGCAGCCAGAAGGTGATTGAATTTCAGTGCTTTTGATACTTGACTTGGTGTAATTTCAGAACAAGATGTGGTAGATATTTCAAGTTGTTGGGTGCTTTCCTGAAAGATAGGACATGTTGTGTAAAAACAGACTAGTGAAATCTCCAGGCATCTGGGTAGCATTATTTGTGGTTGAAGAGCACTTTTAAGCATCCTATTTAGCACGTGAAAGTAGATATGAGAATGAGGCTGAAAGATGGGCATAATCTACGGCTGTGGAGCAGCTCTCAGGCTAAGGGGGAGGCTTTTATGTATCAGACACCTGTGAAGGTGAAATAGTGCATGGTTAGCATATGAAAATCATATTTGAGGATGTTCTCAAAGGCAACAGGTTTAAAAGATAATCTAATGTTACCATTAATACTATTAATATTAGTTTTAAATGGGTTTAACTTGGGTCATGGACTCATGGCTTTTTTTCTTGCTAGTACTGGTTATTTAAATGGCTGATAAGTAGCAGTGTAGAAGAGATAATATTCTATGGAAACACTCATTTAGAATTATTTTCTGCTATTCTTTGTAGACTTTAAAACCTAGCAGATAGGAGTAAACTTCTGTGCCTAATAGCATCAGTGTTTCATCCTTAAGGCTCATGTTGCTTTGTTTAAATTTGGAAGTACCTGTGTGTGAAGTCATGGGAATAGGAGTTTGCTGAAGGTATTGTGAAGAAATTACGAATAATACTAATGTAGACTTGCTTTTGGAAACTGAAAGTGAGTTTGAGAACTGTGTGAGCCTGAAAGGTGCTATGATAGAAGAAGGAAAATGAAGAAGCTGAAGTTCAGTGGTTTTGTTCTGGGAATTCTTGAGAGTTGGAAGAATGAGGTGGAGTTGAGGAGAGTACAGAGGTCCACTTGCTGTGGTAAAAACCACCAGCTAATAAAGACTTTTAGAAGACAGTGAGGAGTGATATTGCAGCAGTTAAGGGTTGCTGGTACTGAGGGAGGAGAAGGGAGGAGAAATTATGTAGAGGATGTTTGGGATAGAAAGAGGCAGCCGATGAACCCAGTGCTTTTGATTTAGCTGACTGCTCACAGAATAAAGGTATCTAAGCTTTTGTCAGTGATGCTTTTATGTGTATGGTAATCTGTCCTGCTTACAAGTTTAAGATCTTGTGTTTGCTGACAGGTAGCAATTACATAACCTTTAAAAAAGAGAAAACACAGGGAATATATTAAAAGTAGCTGAGGGTTTGGAAAGTGGATGTAGCATTTGAGCTACCCACTGCTCCAGCCTTCTTTTTAAGAAAGGTTTAGTGATGAAATAGGGTAGAATGTCTTGAAATAGCATATAGTGTTAAACATGCAGAACAGTATGGTTAGGTATCTGCATCTTTCACACACTGTTCTCATATACCTGGCGAAGACTTCAGTAGTAGTTTAAATGAGGAAAAGCTTAAGTCTTTCCTTCTGCCTTGGATAAAAATCCTAGGTAGAATCAGTTTAATATAGGAAACTGCCAAATAATATCCTGATCTTTTTTATGTATGATTCTCATCTCCCTTCTGAAGTTGTTGTCAGTGGAATCTCGGTAGGCATATTCCTTCCTGAATAGACATATAATCTGAAATGCCAGGCAGTAGTGTTGGTCACAGAGTGCTATACTTGCGTGAACAAATGGTCGAAACATGAGTCCTGTAATTACAACACTAATCATGATGTACACAAGCATTGTTCTGACTTTTTCCTTTTTCTGCCTCAATTTTACAGAAAATCAGACATGATACACTGACAGCATCTGGAAATCAACTTTGGCAATAAAATGGAAGCATAAATCTCCAGACTTAAAACCAAACCAGAAATGGCTCATGAGTATTGAAAGAAGAGACCGAAAAGCCTCCAACACTTCTGTGAGAGCAGTAGAAAAGGAACAACTACCATGGTAACACTAATAACAGAAAAGCTGCAGAACCAGAGCTTGGATGATCTGACGTGTAAAACGTACAATATTAATCTGGTAAGGATCTACCAAAATAACATGTAATAAATGTGAAATGCAAAGTAGGTTAAAAATAACTCAAAACTACATAACAAATTCAAGAATGTAGATGAGCCAGAATTCAGTTATTTAAGTTAGCACTGATTTGTCAGGTGGATGAGAGTTACAAGGAGAGGGGTGGGGGGAAGTGAAACTTTATGGTATGGTCCTTGAAATAATGCTTCTTTACTTTAATGATCTTTTTAACCTTACAGCTTCATTTTAAATAGTGAGTGAAAAGCCTGTTTTCTTAATAAAATAATGTTCTAATGACTTGAGAGGTATCAGAACTTCTCAGGACTCCTTTTACCCTAACAAACACAAGTACTGGTATGTGGTGAAGTTTTCTTCACTTCCTATAGCCAAATGATTGATATCTGACAAGCGTATTTACTTACCTACATAGTGGCCACTGATCTTTGCAACTGTCAGCACTGGGCAGAAGGAGAATAGGTCATTCAGTAAATACAGCTGAATGAAAATCGGGTTACTAACTACTAGGCTGTTGTTGGTGCTAGTAGATCCTTGCTTTACCAGAGTGTCAGAGGCCTGGTGCTCTGAAAAGTTCTGTAACATTTACTGGGTTATTTTCTGCTTGTTCTTCATTTTCTGTGGTACATGGTGTGGTTCAAGCTTGCTATTTAGATGCTAGGAAGTCTATTCTCTTCCTGTCTTACTTGTGAAATGGGACATTACTTACTACATAGTAAGTCATGCAGAATAGTCTTCCTTTTCGGTGCCCACCTGGGAGCACTAAGATGATAATTTTCATGTGATGCACCAGCCTTGTCTCACTGACTTTAATTGTAATGGCACCCTTCTGTAGGTCAGACTTGCCAATGAAAAACAACAGAATAGTTTGACTAAGTGTTGAAGTATTGTTCAACTTCAGTTATCTTTTCAAATAGTAAATAATGCAAGCACTGAACCTGAAGTGTGTTCAATTACTTTAAGAGTAATATTTTTGCCTGGACTGTAACTTGTACTTAAGTAGCTGGGCTGTATCCATATTTGTTTCACAAGCCCAAACCTGGTGAAGCAAATCCTGAATGTTGTGCAAAAGCACCTGCAGTTTTCATGTGTGAAGTGCCTGACCCTTGGTCCAATACTTTGTTCAATAGTCTAATAGTAGACATTGATCAAATGGCTTTATTTCTGCAACTATAACAGCTCCATTTAAAATTCTTCTAATAATTTAATTGATTTTATTGTCTTTACCTTAAATATGTGCAATTCTTGAAAGGCAGGTATAAAAGTATTGGGATGATGTTAACTCTCTTAGACATGCTTAATCAGCTTGCATTTATTTTGGCTAGCTTGATGGAGCACTTGAGATACACAGTTTGTAGGAGAATCTCCTGTATTCTTGAACTGGCAAACCTATTACTTGTAACTAAATTCTGGGCCTAGGTGTGAGCCAGTGATGACCTATAACCAACAGCAGTGCTTCTAACTAAACTTGTAGTGGCATCTTGTAATTCCTAATTTTTGAGGCACTAAAGTTTTCATAGATTTGGAAACTGAGCTGTCCTACTGATAGTTACTGTACATTTTGGATCACAGACTTGGAAGAGCAGTGAATGATGTACTTTTACACTTTACGGAGTCTATATAGGATTGTATTAGCATAGTGTAATGTGTTGTTGGTTGGTTTTTATTCTTGCCTTTATCTGTACTTACAATGAAGGATAAAGGAGGAGTGGAAAATGGCAGATTGTCTCATCAGTGGCTTTGTCCTCATCCTTCTCCTGCTCCTCTACTCCTTTATTAAGTAACTGGTTTTGGAAACACTTTAGTTCTTGCAGAAAATGAGTTCTGAGGCCAGGAAAATGTTCTGTTTGTACACAGTGGCAGCTTGGAAAAGTCTGGAAATCACAAAGGAAGGTGTATAAGTGGAGAAGCAAGTGTGAATAAAAATGCACAACTAGGATGCTCTCTATGAGAAATGTTTAATGGGAGTGAATGATGGCTTCTTGACTAAAACATAAACCTAAGATAAAGCGCCCTTTTTCCACTAGTAAAAAGACAACTGCTAAATTTTAATAAGGGGGGAAAAAGAATGCTAGTGGGTGTCTTGAATCTGCTTTAGCACACTTAGGCAAGAAGTTCAGGTTAATGCTGTAGTTTCTTCTAATAGCAATAGCAATTTAGAACCATTCTGAAATGGTTGTGCCTGCATCTTCCATTACTTGTGCTGGCACAAAGTTCTGTGGGACCATGTGGTGAATTGTATTGTGAGCTGATTGAGGCTTAAGTCTAACCTTTCTTGCTAAGCTTAATGTTAACTCTTATCAGTTTCATGATTCTTTTCACAGGGCATCTGCACAAGTGTTTGTCTTGGCACAAATAGGTAAAATAGCTAGGGAAAAGCTATTCTGTGATGCAGCTTGTAAATGAGGGTTATAAAAGAAAGAATAGCTCTTTCAAACTATTTACCTTCCAGCTATCCAAGCTGGGCATAAAGACAACGTATACAGGACATAATACACTTTTTCATTTGTGTAAGCTGTGTGATGACTAAGTACTTTTACCTGCTGGCCTGAGTATGTTGTAAAATACTGGGTGTAGCTTTTTACTTGTCTGTTAAATGAATTACACTAGCTTGGAAAATTAGCATGTCATTTGGCCATGCATGCTCAGTGATGCCCACTGTTGTGCTGCACCTGCCTTCAGGAAAAATACCCCAAAGGATTGTGTTTCCTGCTGTAGAAGCAGGAAGGTTGTCCCAAGTTCTTAACTAAGTGGGTAGAACAGTATCCCCGATGGGTTGACTCTACTACTAAACAGTAAGATCTTATGCAAGCATATTATGACTTTCATGAGTTGACAGCATCATTCAAGGAAATAGTGACCAGCTATTTCATTTAACATAGATCTCTTGAGAGCCTTAAGAGTCTTGAGGGCTTTTCTGTATGTTCTGGCTAAGCCTGTACTTTTTGGTATTCGTGTAGAAGTTAGTACTGTTTTCTGATGTGTGAGGTGCAAGACTTGAAGGTGTAGTATTAGGAAGGAAATGTGAGCATCTCCAGAAAAGTATCTGTGAAAGGAAGAAGCTTTACTATAAATACTTTCTGTGCATTTGGGTTTTCATTGTTTTTAACTTCCATGAAGCTGACTTGTGTTGAAAAACTTAAAATGGGGCTGACTTCCTTGGATGGAAAGCCACTAGCTGAAAGACTCAAGGGCTGAGTCTGAAATGTGACTTGACTTAATTAGTACTTTATATTCTGAGAAAAGGTCAAATGCTTCCCACTACTTCCTCTCTAGTCATATTTGGAGGCTATTTGGTAGAGAGATGGAAGTCTAGCATGGCCTATTCAAACAATGAAGGTCCCATCTGCATGGTGGTGGTTAAATTAGTACTTGAATAACAAACGCTGGCTTTTCTGTGGTTTAGGAAGAATGCTGATAAATTGGAGGAACTCAAAAATACTTGGAAACAGGAGAAAATGCCTTGAAATAAAAAACTAATTTTAACATTACGAAGATCAAGAAGTCATTCTGAGAATAATGAGCAGGGTAGTGCAGGCTGTGGAGCTCTTTATGTAGTACGTTGGAGTGTATGTGAAAGAACAGCCAGATTTATTTTTTACAGCTGGGTTTTCACTAGCAAAGAGCACTTTTTAAATTAGTGATGTAAATTACAATTAATTGTCAGTCTCACTTGTGTGCCTCTTCCATTTACCGGGTTCAAGACTTAGGTGTCTTTTGACATGAGTATTTTGATTCAAGAACAGCTGCTAAGACTCAGTAAACCAATTGAAATTTGCAATGCTGTCTTGAATGCCATACCATGCAATTCCTTTCCTTTTGAGAATAGTCTTTCCAAATGCATGGAAGAGGTTCACATCCACTTTCTTGCATGAAGCTAACAATTCAAACCTTAGAAACTTCTTTCATGGGTTTTGTGTCTCTATCTTAAAATGTTCTTTTCCCCAGAAAGTTTTCAAGAGGCATCAGATCTTGGTGGGGTTTTAACATGAAATGCAGTAGTTGGAAGATGCATATAGGTGATCCTCCTGAGTTTGCTTTTCAGGAAGATGATCTTGTTGAATAATTTGGCCTTATTCTAAGGAAGATTTCCTTCACACTGAGGGTAGCAGATTTCTCTGTCAAGATTCTTTTAGCAATTGCAACTTCTTCTCAAGCATAATCATGAAAGAGCTCTTCATTCAGGAAGCTTGAGGTAGATCATAGCACAAAGGGAATGCATGGGGGTGGGCAGAGCATGGCCAACCCAGGAGAGCTGATAAACTGTTTCAGTGCCCTGTTTCAGTAATATCTAGTGGGACTTCTGCTATGTGCTGTATAGATAAAAAGGATCCTCCCTCCTATAAACAATTTACAGCCTGATAGTCTGCTCAAATTTGTACTTCCAGACATCATTAAAATACACTAGCAGATAGTGTTTCCAAGTATCTTTAGTGTCAGTTATATAACTTGGCTTTCTAGATAATAAATGAGTTTCTTTTACTTGTTTCCTTTGTCACCCTGATTGGACTTGAGCACTAAAGTGCAGCTTAATGTCCCTTTCCTGCATATGATGTCAAATGTGACATTTAGTGAGGGTTTTTGGTCTGAAACTCCAGAGAATTAGCACCTTTCGTAACTTAATGAGGTTCTGTATAAATGATCACTGAAGAGAACAAGTTGTAGTGGTAATGTGTGCTTTGTCATAGAACTGAGTTCTGACTTCACTAGGAGCTGATCAGAAATAGCTCAGAGGATGGGGTTGTTGCCTGGGTTCGAGAACACTGTGGTTCTCTGTAGTACAGATAGTCTGTGTGTATGCAATCCCACTTTTTCCATGCCCTCCTTGGAAAATGCCGTTAGTCCTTTGCAGCTGTTGGACATAGTTTAGTCTCTATTTGATGGACAAGGCTTTTTAAGGTGGCTAAAATGCAGGTAATCAAGTAACTCAGGCATTCATGAAGAGAACCTTGTTAAAGACAGATTTGGCTAAAAACTACTTGTGAAAACTAAATATTGATCTAATTGCCACATGGGATTGTCCTTGAGGTTCTGTTCCTTCTAAGCATTGAAGACCTTAGCCTGTGTGAATGGTCTTTTAAATATCCCCTATTATTATGTTATGGTTAAGTCATTCTTATTGCCATTTTCCATGTAGGTCAAAATACATCAGCTAAGACATTTTGACACAATTCTGTTACAAAAATGTGTTTTCCTTAGCTACTATCTGATAGTTGGAATAGGTTGGTATCGCCTTTCATTTGGGAAAAACTGGAGAGGGAGGAATTTGGTGAAAAATCTTATCTTTAAGTCTCCAATTTGTTTACTTCCCCTTCAGGGACAGGTGAAATATAACTATCACTGTTACCTTAATGTGCTCTTGTGTTCTATATGATACCTTATTAGCTGTTCAGAGTAAACAATTGATACTGGCTTCTTAAGTGTGTATATATATATAAAACTGGCAACTGCAGTTATGAAAAGCAAGCTAGTAAAAGTGACTACTGTTCCTGCTGTCAAGTTGCATACTTCAAATGGTTTGAATGGGGCTAATTGGTTCTTAGTCAAATTTGCAGTTAAACTTGGTGCTCTGCTCTTTAAAGTAGCCTTCTTTAAAAGTAAGTTAAGGATTCATCTACAGATGTAACAATAGAGTAAAAAGCAAATGGCTTGTCTCATGCAGACATCACTAAAAGTAAGATTATCTGATTGTCTTATCTTTTCATCTGTTCCATTATTTCCTACCTCTAAAACAATAATGGCAAAAGAATATTACCACAGCTTAGTGTTTGTCTTGTGTGGGGGGCTCAAGGATATAAAGTTGTCACTAGCACTCCATGTGCTGCTGTACAGCAAGAAAGAAAAGCTTTGTAGCCCAAGGATGTTTGTTTTAAAATTGACTTTGTATCTGGAAAGGAAGTGTATGTACAATGCTATCTTCTTTAGCTATACACAAAAAACAATGCTCACATAAAATGTGTTGTTCTCTTAAAGCAGTCTTCATCCTGAGGTGGTGATGGGGGAGTAAATAATGATCCTTGGACTCTGATGGAGCCTTGAGCTTATTTATAACTCCTTTACAGGAGGCTGGATAGCAAGCTCTATTCTCTGAGATCTAGACCCTTAAAGAATGCCTTTGTAGTAATATTGTCTAGGTAAAATTAGTTAAGAAAATGGAAAACCTGCATACAAATTTGTCCTACTGTGTAGATGCTCCTGATGAGGCTTCATCATAAATTCTGAAGCCCTTTACACACAAGCCTGGTTTTAAGCATGGTTTTATATTGTTTCTGAGTAGTGAGCTATTGCCAATAAACCATGATTTCAAAGACTGTCAGTCTGCAAAAGACAATTTTTGGATAGTAAATATTTTTTGACGACTTTTGTACTCTTAAGAAATGAGCAAACATTTTACTACGTAGGTTCTAAGGAAACATAAAATACTAGTAAAGCGTGATTGTGATAATGTTCATGGTGGTAACCCTGAAGAGCTTGTATATTGAATTTAGATAAAGCTATTCCTGTCTTGTAGTTGAAGATTAAGTGTTTTGCTTTTTAGCCTTAAGATTGAAAATGGAAACCCAATTGTTAGACTGTAATTTCCTCTCCACTGAAATGAGAATTGGATCAAAGCTTTTTCATTAAGAATGAATTATTGCTCTTAATTCTGCAGTTTATTCACGTGGGCCAATGTTGCAACTCCTGAAGCAGTTCGATATTTCACAATAGATCAGAAAGCATTACAAATATCTAGCTGCCAGAGGTTTATTTATGAAGATCAGCTGTTGAGGAATTTCTTCAAGATACCCAGTCCTTTTTAAAGATGTTGTTAAATGCACATATAGGGGAACTGAAAACTGCATGCAGTGTCCTATGCTGACTGCTTCACACAGTTAAAACTTTTTTCTTCTGATTGATTTCAGTACTCATCTGAGAAGCTGAACAAAAGTGGCAGCTTGTTCCCTTTCGAAATCAATGGTAAGTTCTTCAGAAACCTTAGCTGTGTTTTACTGAGGTAATTGGTATAGCAAGCAGCCTTTCTTTTGTAAATAAGATGAGGGGGATGGAGCATGCTGTTGTAGAGCCTGCTGGTTTAAGCTGGTCTTGGAACAATACTGGGAATAGCTGGTTGTTAGTTTTGTACTTGTGATCTGCTTTGCATAGTAAAAGCCCTTGTAACACGTTTTTTGGTTCAATATCTGCTATGCTGTTCAGAAGCCCAGCAGTGCTGTTTCTCATGCTAAACATCCCTTCAGGTTCCTCAACTAGCAGAAATCTTTGCACACTGTCTTACTACATAGAATATCCAGCATGATGCAAACCATAAGTTGAAGTCCGGTGCCTTCATACAAGTGTTATCTGCATTTCCCACTTTGGTCCTGTTAGAATAAGAGGAAGTTGTATCTAGGAAAAATAAAAATGCCACTTATTGAGATGTAAACTTTGTACTGCCTTTTTAAGGGATGGACTTGGAATTTTGCATCTTCTGTTGTGTCTTTGAAGATGGAGGGGTTTTATTTGCTCAATGGAATTCCCTGTAAAATGCACATCTTGGCTTGTGTAAATTTTAAAAGGAAAATGGTATTTTTATCTTAAATACCATTATCAACAAGGCAGATAATCATGGTGGGAGTCTGTAATAGACCACCAAGACAGGATAAAGAGGTAGACCATAGTCTATAGTCTGTAAGCATCTGAGAGAAGTCTCAGAATCGCTAGCCCTTGTTCTTGTGGAAGACTTCAAATCGCCAGATGTCTGTTGGAAATACACTACAACAGAGAGGAAGCAGTTTATGAGGGTCCTGGAGTGTGTGGCAGAGAACTTCCTGACATAGCTGGTGAGTGAGCCAAATAGGGAAAGTGCCCACTGGATCTGTCATTTATGAACAGAAGGACTTGTGGGTGATGTTGATGGTTGGAGGCTGTCTTGGTCATAGCGGTCTTGAAATGACAGCAGGGAGAGGGGGTCAGCAAAACTGCTGCTTTGGACTTCTGGGGGGCACTTTGGCCTGTTTAGGAGCGTGGTTGACAAGAGTCCCTTGAGAGGCAATCCTGAAGGGCAGAGGAGTCCAGCAAGGCTGGAGATATCCTTTAAGAAGGAAACTTTAAAGGTGTAGGATCAGGCCGTCCCCAGGCACTGAAGGATGAGCCAGTGGGAAAGATGACTGGCCTGGCTGAACAGAGAGATTTGGCTGGAACTTAGGTAATAGAAGGGAGTTAATGACCTTTGGAAGAAGAGATGAGCAACTCAGGAGGGGACTGCAAGGATGTTGTGAGGTTATGCAGGGAGAAAATTAGAAGGGCTGAAGCACAGCTATAACTTAATCTGGCAACTGCCATAAAAGACAATTAAAAATGTTTCTATAAATACATTAGCAGTAGAAGGAAGGCTAAGGAGAATCTGTCCTTTATTGGACACAGGAGGAATCATAGTGACAGAAGCTGAGGTACTTAATGCCACCTTTCCTCAGTCTTTAATAGTAAGACCAGTTGTCCTCTGGGTATCCAGCCCCCTGCACTGAAAGATGAGGACAGGGAGCAGAATAAAGCCCCATAATCCAAGGGGAAATTGTCAGTGACCTACTATACTATGTAGGCATACCCAAATCTATGGGTCTGGATGGGATCTACCTGAGGGTACTGAGGGAGCTGGCTTGAAGGGCTCACCAAGCTGCTTTCAGTTACTTATCAGCAGTGTGGCTAACCAGGATGGTACCAGTTGAATGGAAGTTAGCAAATGTGGTGGAGACACCATCCCTGGGGGTATTTAGAAGATGTGTAGATGTGGCAGTTGAAGGATATGGTTTAGCGGTGGGCATGGCAGTGTTAGGTTGGAATCTGTGCTCTTAGAATCACTGAGGTTGGAAAAGACCTTTATGATTCTACCGTGTAAAGAATTAAAACACACGTGCAACTTGTGACTTTATTTCACAGTATTCTTTAAACCCATTTCCCAATCTGGGAGAAAGCTTCCTAAGGCTTTTTAAAAATCAGGGCAATCCAAGCTAGCAAATTGTCCTACAGTACATTCAAGGAGTTTCAAGCATTATCTGGATCCCATTGTGTTGGCTATTTTACTTGCATTGAATTATGGATGGTCCCTGCCTTGAAGAGCTTACATGCTTAAGGCAAAGCACAGTATGTGGTTGTACCCATCTGAAAGAATGGAGGAGGAAGGACAGAGGAATTCTAATAAAACATGTTGTTTGAATAGGCCAGCTGTCTGCACAGTTAAATGATTTTGAGACAATAGGCTGTTCTTTAAATAAGATTGAAATAAACAGGATAATCCATGACATGCTTTGGGCATGGAATATGTACAGCTATTTGCGTTCACAGTTTTTGAAGCTACTCAGCAAACCTTTTCTCTGTTGATTACTCTAAAACTTAAACAACTGTAAGAATATACCAGTATTTAAAGTTATATCTAGGTTCTTAAAATAGGCATTGGGGAAAAATCTGGTATTTTAAATACTCTTTCTTTAAAGCTGGGATAAGTGAAACTTACTTGGCTAATTGGTTTAAATTAGCAAATTTTCTAACCAAGCATGAAGCGCTGTTAACTGGCCAACAGTTTTCAATTTGCAAATCCAAAGTCTGCTGTAGTTCTTCTTACACTTCATTGTATAATGTGGAGGAACAGCTGTAAAATGTGCAGAATGTTCTCAAAGAAACGCTTTACAAAAGAGTGAGAGGCTTCGCTGGCAGACCGCTTTTAACCCAGCCTTGCCACTTCAGATGAGAAGTTGTGCGCTGTGGGTTATGCCAGTATTCACAGTGAAGCTTGCAGGAGGTTCTTAAGGGATACTCGCTTTATTTTATGCATTGAATTAAGATTTTTATCCCCTACACTTTGAGCAAGAAAAGGAAAGGAGCTGCAGTCTGCTTTTAACTTTATACTGTTTCTAATTTAAAGTAAAGCTTTTCACACCACAGAATGTGAACGCCCATCTCTTTCGAACTTTTTCTTTATTAAGGTATTCTTAATAGAAAAGCATAAGAGCCAAATGAAGGACAGCAGTCTGAGAGATTATCCTGTTCTTATTAAAAGAATAGAAAGTCCCTGGTGGGTTCTTGCATTACATGTTAATCCATTTTGGTCAGACCATAGGTTGTTCACTGTTACAGGTTTTAATTGTGCTATGTGCTGTGTACTAGGAAGCAGGTAAGGAAGCTGTCCTTGTTCCTTACCAAGAAACACAGTGCTATAATCTTTCAATATACAGGAAGAAGCATTAACAAGGTACATGTGTACTGCAGTCCTGGACTGGCTTCTGAAATACCTTGGTCTTCATGTTTTTTGAATATTCTATGTTTTTTAAAATGAATATTTAACTGTAGTGTGATTAAGAGCTAGGTATTCATGGCTTATCTTTCTAAGCTTGAGTTTTATTCATGATTTTGCATTAAGCTAGGTTGAAAACAAATTGTCTTTTTTCTTTTGTATCTTTCACTTGTATCTTTCTTTTCTTTTCAGAAGAGAGTCCTTGGAAAGCTTTAAATGGCGGTTACCCAATCCAGACTGACACAACAAGGAATTCAGCTTACCCTTTCCCAGTGTGCCCATTCAGCACCAGCACTGCCAGTAATGGTAGTCTGCAGTGGCAGCAGGAATCTTCCAGTACATCTATGGTGTCCGGATGGATAAGTGAATTAAACCTTAATGAAAACTCGGGTCAACCCTTGGCACCTCCAACAAAACGCCATTGCAGGTCGTTGTCTGAGCCAGATGAGCTGGCTCGCTGTCGGTCCCCGTGGAAGCCTGGCAATTCAAAAGTTTGGACTCCTGTGTCAAAGAGACGGTGTAATAGTGGCGGTAGCGCTACCTTGCAACGCTGCAACAGTCATGGAAGTGCAACCTTACAGAGAAGCACAAGTATCAGTCTGCCACAAAACATACTGTCACTCAATAACGTCTTCACTATCACCAGCTTCAACACATCACCAGTACCCAGACCTTCCTCTGCCAGCAGCGGGTTTGTGGACAGTAGCGAGGGCAGCTCAAGCTCGAGTACCCGCTGGAATTCTGGAGGCCCTTGTGACTTTAACCCAAGGCGCCGCCTCTCCCTCTCCCAGGAGCACATCACCGAGACAGGAAATCTCTTGCCTTCAGCCAACAGCACTCCCACCTCCACACCCGAGCTCAGCCGGCGTCAGGGCTTGTTGAGATGCCGCTCTC
This sequence comes from Coracopsis vasa, assembly GCA_026283785.1. Lineage (NCBI taxonomy): Eukaryota > Metazoa > Chordata > Aves > Psittaciformes > Psittacidae > Coracopsis > Coracopsis vasa. The sequence goes on along the minus strand of JANHGB010045673.1, from coordinate 15,657 downwards.
AGCCTTGTGTTCTGAATGAAAAGAAGAGCCGGCTAAAGCGCAGACGGGAGGAGGATGTACGATGGAACAGGCCATCGTTAGACTTTTTTAAAATGACACGGGTGAGATTTTACTTTCCTCAGTGTGTGAAGGGAATCTCTTGCAGAAAGGCTGTTCCTAGATAAACTGAATTAATGGGTAGTTTACAGACTTGCTTTTGTTCTTATACTGATACAGTCACCTTCAGCAGGCTCCTTATACTTGCTAGTGCTATATATATACACTATAGCTACTTGCTTTTTGTTCCCAAAGCCCAGTTCTTAAAGTCCAATCTGCTTGATATAGGGTACAAAGATCTATGAAAAAATGCTTAAAGCAGAGTCCGAAGAAAAATAGCTTGACTACTCCATGATTTCCTTTCATTTTGAAGGGGGGGGTGAACAGGCTAGCAAAAAGATTATACCACTCTGTTCCCAGAGAACAGTGTGCAATGATTTCTAAATCATCTTGGTGTAAATCTGTTTGGTTAATCCTCCCATTGCAGTTTGAGTAGTTCCACAAAGTTAACTAAGAGCAAACAAGTCCCTATATAAATGAATTAACTAAAGAAAATGCTAATAAGCAGCCAGAAATCGAAGTAGCGCTGCAGTACAGCAGCTGCAGATGCTCTGGCTCAGTGGAGAGGTATTCTGCTTGAGTTATTCAGAATTCTTCTTTCCTCATGTAAGAGTCAAAGTGTTGATATAAAAAAACCTAGTAAACTTCAGATCAAGCCTATGCTTTGCATGTAATACAAATGCACGTGCACAGCTCACTTTTCAAAGCTTCTGTGTCCACAGAGGCGACTGCTGCAATTTAAAAAGGAAGATGCTAATTTAGTTTGTGTAGTTGTGAAATTGAGCCTTACTTTATGGTCAGAGAATATATTATGCTTGTTAGAATACAACCCTACTGCCTTCAGTAAGTTGCAGACTCAGGAGGTTTGTGTGAGTAGGTCTGTTAAGAATAGTGAGGAAGAGACAGTTTGCAGAAATAGTGATAAAAGCATGAGGAAAGGAAATAGTTTTGCACCATGTTCCTCCTTTAATGCACTGTGCAAAAGAGAAGCTGAGTGGAATGAGATGCTGGCTAAAATGTCCAGTCTGTGGTACCTTGGTAATAGTAGGCTTTACATAGAATTGGGGGGGGGAAATACTAGTAGATACTGGAACTGGACTGTCTACTGTGGGATATTCACAGAGTTAACTAATTTATGTCCACTTTGCCAAGCTAAAAGTCTGTATGACTTTTTTCTTGCACCCTTATGGGACAATTTACTGCTTAAAGGACGTTCTTCATTAAAAATAGGGCTTTTTTGATGAAGCTGTGGGATAGGTCACTGTTTGGCAAGCCATACAGAATGATCTATTTGCTTATTGACAAGCTTGGTAACCAGTTCTACTCTAGACAGGACTAGACAGAGTTCTGAGTTCTGGTTAAGATGCAAGTTTACTTGTTAGCTAATCAGATTTTACCTGTTACTGTGTTAATCACTGCCGAGATTAGTTTGCTAATCTACTCCAGAAATAGTAGCGGATTTGCCTTTCAGCTGCCCGCATGGTCTAATTCAGGTTTCCTTATTTAAAACCTGCTCCTGTTTTTGGCTGTACTTGCTGCTTACACTCTTCAAGCTCTAGAAGTGAGATGCAGTATTTAACTGGCTGAGTAGTTTCAGTTGCTCAGATGTATGGATTATTTAGATGGCATAACAGTGTATATGGAGAAAACCTGATATAGCCTATGTGTATAGAAAGTTTTTTTGCCTACTTAGATTTGCTGCTACACAGGCTAATATTCAGCCTGTCTCAATCACCTTTTCCTGTAAGATCTATTTTGAAATCATGTTTTTACGATAAGCTGAATAGTTTATGCAACAAATTTCACTCTGCAGTGTCAAGGTATGATGGGTTGTTTCTAGCTGTTTCAGGAGAATCTTTCAGAGATACTACTGAGTATTTAGTCAAAGGCACAAAGTATAGTTTGGAAATAGATAAGTTTCCAAACATGCTAAACTTCAGTGAAAACATGTTTAAAACTTAGGCCACTGCTGAAAACATTTGAAGTAAAAGTTGAATGAAGTTTTCAAGAAATATTGGGGTTTCTTTAGAATGACAGCTTGCTTACCCCTTCCATTGTTAAAACTCTTCTATTTCTTCATAGTGTACCTTTTCCCTATGTCCCAAATCCTGGCAGATATATATACTTTGAAACTTATATTGTGGTCTTAAACATTTCTCTCTAAATGTAAACAAAATTACTGATGTGTGAAATATTATAAGCTAATACTATGGAAGACTTGTTTTCAAGTGTTATACAAGGAGATGTGCATGTGTCCTATATCTGCATATAGCTCAGTGAAGATAGGACTATGCTAAGGGGAAGTTCAGTAAGACCTCTTTTTATGTATCTTGATGGCCTCTTATTGCTTCCAAAAATACTTTTTCTGTGATTTCAAATTCACTTCTAAGTCAGTTTCTGAAAGACCTGTGTTGAAAACAAATGCTTCTAAGGCTTTTTTTTGTTGTTGTTCTGAGCTTTACTCCAAATATTTTGATATCCTTAAATCTTCCCAAAGAGCTAAACTTATCAAATAATTACTCAAAACCAGGTCAGTAATTAGATGCTTGTAGAGAACTTTTAAGTCATAGTTGACCCATGTTAGGTTAGATCTGAAGGTGGTGGGAAAGGAGAGTTCTTACTTTTATATTGTGGTGGTACATGGGAGCCATGACTATGTGAAGAGGGGGGTTTTGGATCTGCAGCCATTTCTGCCAACACTCTAGAGTCCTGAAAGGTTGGCATTAAAACACCTGCCAAAGTTGCTCAGGGTTTCTCAGCTAGGAATTCCCTCACATCACTATTTATTAGATGTTCCCATTGTCATTACTTTTTATGCTTTAAGTTCATAGGTGAGTAAATTCAGGCTATTAATCTAGCCTTAGTTTCTGGTTTTGTTCATGGCTTGCTCCTTCCGCTGTTGCCTCTTTAATATTCTAATTTGTGCCTTTACATAAAAGAAGGAAGGAAATTGGGCAGCTCTTAACACCATGAACTGTTTCTTTCTGTATACTTTGATTTTATGTTCTTTTGCCACAGACCTTCACTCTTTACTTCACTGTACTCCCCCTCTGTTTTAGATTTTATGTGCTCTTGGAAAAGAACATGCCATAGTTTCAATTCTCATGGAAAACACTACATTAATATTCAGTAAAATGAGTAATTCACATACGTAGAAATAGATGGAAATGATCAGGCAAATTGCTGTACACCACTTCAACTCTTGCATAGCGCTGAATTCTGGAAGGATCTTTTTCTGGACTTGAAGCTGAAAATACAAACTGTGAAACTTCAGGCCTTCTAGAACATGAAGACAGCTGTAAAAACAAGTGGAGAAGACTGTAGGAAAAGATAACAAAATATGGTAGCTGTTTTTAGCCCCAAAGGACTCAAAATTACTTTCTCTGTTCAGTTATATATGCAAGAATAGCTGTAGGAGTTGCAGAACACACTATTTATGCCTACTTAGTATTTGTTCTCAATAGCCCACGTAAGAAGCTGACTCCAGTGAGGAGTGTTGGTGTTCCTTCACTGCAGCATCTGATCACCTTGGTATTTCACGATGACTGTGCATGGCAAAGAGCCTCTTTGGACTTGTGCTCTTTGCAGATAATAAACTCTATCACAGGGGCTGCCAGGTGGCATTTAAACTGGTAATTGCAGTACATGGATAGAAACATTTCCTTACTGAAGAGGAAACTGCTGAGCTTTTTCAGATGTTCTGCTTCATGAATCATGGTAGTTGATCCTGAGGTGCGACAAGAACAGCCAAGAGGTTGCACATGTTTTTCAGTGTGTAAGCAAGTTTTATTGTGACAATGAGATTTAGTTGTGTTTCAGGTTAAACAACACAGTGTAGTCTTACTGGTGGTTAACATTCTTGTGCTACTCTTCTCCCAGTGCTTAAACGCACCCACTCCCCTGAACTTCATGTTCTCAAAGTGGTCTTTGGTCTGTTTAAATAGTTAATACTAAAAGAAAGCTCAACTTTATCCTTACTTGGACAAAGTAAGGAGTAGCTTCAGTTATGCAGTGCTATGGCATCTGGTGCATTAGACTAGGTAAGGCAACACAATGAAAAGTTTTAAGGGTCTCTAAACAGTGAAGGAACTCAGGAACTGAAGTTGTGATTTCCTACCACAGGGTGCTTCTGCCTTCATAGAAATGCTGTAAAATCATCTGGGTTTTGTACTGGTGGGTTTTCTTGATGACTGAGGGGCATCCTAAGTGTCACACCATGTCAGGCCAAGCTCTGTGTAGCCTGGCACCTTGCCCGAGAGAGCAGCTGCTTTGAGGTGCAGGAGCAATGGATGTGCAATGTGATACTTCCTCCAGCATGATGGCCTGGCTTCTGCCAGTGTGATCTTGGGGGCTTCAGAGGGTGCATCAGTGGCTCAAACTCTTGACAACTACTGACAGATCTCTTTTCTAGGTTTTTTTTAACCCTTTATCTTGGGCATTCACAGTATTCCACAAGAGTTTAATTTTTGTAAACTGTTCATTGTCATCTTCAGACATTCATCTTCTGAGTAATTAACTTCTTTTCTTTCTTGGAGTTTAAGGTCTTGAATCAGCAAAACACTTCAACATTGATCATTCAAGTAAATTGAGCTTAAATTATCTGTTTTATTGATTTTATGTTTTGGGTCATAATGATGTGCTGACTTTGTGGATCTGTATAGCAAGGAGGGCTTCTCTCAGAAGATAGCAACTGAGTTGTAGAAACTGGCCAACTCTGGCCAAACCAGCAAGACTAGCATCACTGAAGTGCCTCTGCTCATCCTCATACAAATTGATTGTGATTTCCAGAGCGGTTTAAAAATGTACATGAAGTATGGATGAATGGTGGAGGTGGATATATTTCACTGAAGGGAGTGATGAGGAGGCAGTGTTTTATGAAGGGCAGAACACATCAGAGTGCTGTGACAGAACTTGGATCAGATGATTGCTACTGTTCCTGCAGAGACTTTGTTAGTAGTTCCTGCTCTCTCTTGTGGAATCTTTGGATCTGCTTTCTTCAGTTTTACTTTTGTAGGCCAGCTGGGAGAGCCAAGGTGAATAGATATAAGGGTGAGATGTGGTACTGATTTATTTAAGTATCTAAACCAGGGTAACAACTTGTGGTTGCTGACTGAACTATTAGGCCTACATTTTGTTTTATTGCTCTTTGAGGTCACTGAAATGGTCAGTATGCAGCCAGGTAGATGCGTTGGCCGTACTGTGGCCTCGCTAAGCTTAAGCAAAATAAGCTCTAAAGCGTTCTCCTTGATCCTTTGAATTCTTGTCTAGAAAATTCTAGGGATTCTCTGTTAAGCATAGTTAAAGATGTGTTCACTTGATTATGCTACAATGAAGTGGAGTAATGTTCCCAAGCTGTACAAGCAGTGTCACTGCTCTAAGTAGAAGTCAAGTATAGACATAGAAAAGATGCTATCATACATGAGTAGTGTAGTGAAGTAGCTGCTCCCTTGGTGTTAGGCTTTCTCCCAGGTTGCTGCTTTAGCATGTGTAAGAAGTGATATTGAGAGTCATTCAGAATGCTAGCAGAGTAACCTGTGAGTCAAGCCTGAATGGGCTGAAGTAGGTTAAGTACTGGCTCATGAAGTTAATTTAGATTGTGTTCTCTAAATAGTAAGCATGTTGCTTTAAATAGTTTTGAGATGCTTATGTGAAGCTTGTCTCTTACAGCCGCCTGGCAAAATGGGATCAAACAGGTTATTTGGGGTAGATGTATTTTCTGCTTGTGGATACACTGAAGTCAGCAAAGGCTGTCCTCTACCTGGCACACTACACTTGTAGTACAGCATCTCTGGGTCAGAATATAGGTCTGATTTTTTTTCTTCTGCCTGTGGATGACACTTTGCAATTCAGTGGTGCATTCATGTGTGGTGTTGCTTCTCAGATAAAATAGATGGTAGATGCCCTTGCACTGTGCAGGGGTATCTTTTGCTTCAGGGTGCCCTTGGCTTCTGGAATACAGTTTGCAGAAAATACAGATGAGCTATATGTAGTGAGGAACTGGACTGGGTTTGATTTGGATCATTAAAATTGTAGCAACCATAAATACGCAACACTAGTCAGTCTACTAGTAGCTTACATTTGTGTAAGATTCAGAACCAAAAAGAACAGCTATGAATGAAGCAGTTGAGCCATGGAAAGAATTTTGGTTCTTGTTTGAGAAGTTAATACCTATTCCTTTGGGAACCTTTAACTTCACATTTGAAAAGTAGAGTTAATCCTGGTTTACCTTTCCTTTGAAACACAGTTCTGGGGCCTTTTTATTTTCTTTTTCTTTTTTATTTCCCATGGTAGTAATTTCTGTAAGTGATCATAAACCGAAAAAGCGAAAGATAACATGAGGCGTATTTCAAAAAGGCATGAAGTAATTCAAGCACAATGGTCAGTGGCCTTGTTCAGAGGAAGGGAGCTGGATATCAAAATTGTTCAGCTGAGTAAATCAGTGATTTAAATCTACTTTGTGTAATTCAAGGCATAAACTTAATTTATAGCTGAAAAGAAATAGTCAGCAATGGACCTCAAGGAGAATGTCTTTGCTGGTTGCCTGTGTAATGTACCCCTACATGCAAGAGGCCAAAGGCTTTGGTATCTCCAAAGTGTAAGTGCCTCTTTCAAGGCAGCCTTATGACTTGGACAATAAGTGTCTGAATGGAAAATGAATGCAGCAGAATGCTTTTCTAAGGTTTTCTTATTAAGTTTCAGCAGAGTGAAAATAAACTACTGCTATGCCTGCAGGATTTTGAATAATGAAATGCAAGTCTGCTTCAGTCTGCTAGGGGTTGGTCAAGCTATTGTATTTATACATTGCAAGTTGGTTTTAGGAGCTAGAGAACTGCTAAGATTGGGAGAATTTCCTCTTTGGAGAGGAACAGGTATGTGTAAAGTTCACAGAATACCAGTTGGAAGGGACCTTAAGGATTATCTGGTTCAACCTTTCTTGGCAAAGCGTGACGTAGACTAGATGTCCTAGCACCGTATCCAGCTGAATCTTGTGTCCAATACTGGGGAATCCACCAGTTTCCTAGGGAGATTATTCCAACTGCTGAATGTGCTCAATGTGAAAAATTCTCTTGTGTGCAGTTGGAATATCCCTGGGAGTAGCTTGTACCCATCACCCCTCATCTTTTCCCCTCCATCTTTTCTGTTGAAACAGTTTCTTGAGATGCCTACTCTTCTATTGCATTTACACAAAGGAGCCACTTCTTGACCAAACATCAGCGATGGCCAGTGATAGTCCCAGCACTGCTGTCATTGATGACACAGCACAGGTGTTCTTGAACTCTTTGTACTTGTCTCTGTGTAAGATGTCTAGTAAATTTCCAAGTATTTTGACTTGAATTGTAGGTTAAATTGGCTTTGAAGTTGAGCAGTGTGCTTCCACTCTGTAGCGTGATTAAGCCTCCCATATACTCAAACTAAATGAAAAATAACATACAGCAGTTTGAGTTGAAGTTTGTGTGAGTGACTGTTTACATCTGGCTTACTATCTATCCATAAAAACCAATTGTGGAAATCATGGGTGAGGAAAGATGTTTTAATTCATCCTGTCTCAATCTCTGTTGATGCATGATTACTTCACACAGTATATGTTTTTCTAGCATTTGGTCCACTGTAGCCTTTTAAATGACTTCAGGAATGTGGTTTTCTTAGAGATGAAGACCCTTTTGTGGGAAGCAAAAGCAGTTTTACTTAAGCTATAAAATTCATTCAGACTCATTTAAGATAGTGGCATGTATTTTTGGATCTCTCTCTTACTGTCATGACCATATTTTATGGAAATAAAACTTTAAATAAAGCTTCCTGGTCCTCTGGCTAATGAAGATATGCAGGCTCTTAGTCTCTATTTGAAAGCCACTTGTGCAGGAGTGAGAGGAGGGATAGCAGATATTAAACATGGTGTCTAGAGACTAGGAGTCTGTATCTGGTTATTCCTTTCTGTTTTGTGATGTTAGGAATGATTGTGCTTTTGGCCTGGAATACTTCTTCATGAGAGTTAGAGGAGATACACATGAGCAGTAGTTTTTGCTGTAAGAAATAGTAGTCAAGGACTTCTTGCAGAGCTTTCTAAAGACTTGAGTAGGACCAGCTAAAGTGTTCAGCTAAATCTCCATCTCCTTTTCCAGTCAAACACTTAAACTATTCCTTTCACTAGCAGCTATGTCTCAAAGCTCTTCAGAGTACTCCAGTGAAATAGAATTAATACCTTGTAGAAAGTGATAAACCTTTTCAGTCCTCTTAACTCTTATTTACTTTCCTGTGAATTTTATACAGATGCTGCTTCCTATGTTGAAGTTCTTACGTTAAAAAAAAAAAAATCAACTGCTGTTTTCTGAACTTAATACAAAAAAAAAATCATTAACCTGAATTGCATCAGAACAAACCCTCTGTATTTCTATGGACTGCAGTGCAGATGTGAGTAACTAAGAAGTGGAGTTAAATCCCCTAAATGCATATGTATATCCTAGAATGGTTTGGGTTCAAAGGGACCTTAAAGCTCATCCAGTTCCAGCCACCTGCCATGGGCAGGGACACCTTCCACTAGACGAGGTTGCTTAAAGCCCTGTCCAGCCTGGCCTTGAGCACCACACACACACACCCCAAACCAACTTTATTTCATGCTGTTATAAATCAATAGGGAGGGAGGTGTCTAGTTCAAGTGGTGTTTTCCTTCTCAAACAAGGGAAATAGGCAGTAACTTGACATGGAAAAGTCAATGCTGATTTCTGACTTGAGGAAAGCAAGTCGTTCCCAGTGCTAGCTCTGTGCTTCCACTCATGGTGTGATATGTTGGGCCTGTTGAACTAGGAATTTGTTCCTATATTTGAATTATTGGGAGCTTAAATACATCTGTACCTTGTTAGCATTCTAAACTTTTTAATTCTATGTAGCATCTACTGCTTGTTTCTTGCAGTGCCCATTGTTTGACTAGGAACTTGCTTAAATAGCAATAATATTTTCAGGGTGATGTTAAACTATTTGTGTTCACTTCAGTTTAAAAACAGCTTTTTAGCCTTGTTAGAAATCTGTGTTTTCCACTGGGCTTTATGTTACTATCTGGCAATCAGTTATGAGTTTGGATTTTGTCATTTCAGGTATGGCTTTATGGCTCTCTTCCATTCTTCTAAACCTAAATAGATGAACTGCTCACCTGTTGTGTGAAAGTAATGTAGGAAGTCTTTAATTTTTTCTGTTTCAGGAGTAACTTTATTAACATTAGTTGAATCGCTTATCTATAATTACATAGTTCTTAACACTGGTGTTTGAAAACTGATACTCGTTTTTTATAAGCAAGGTTAACCCCATCCCTTTGCAGATGTTTTTTTCATCTGAAATCACTGAAAATCTTGAGGGTTTTGTATAATCAAGGTGTTAGGCTTAACTAACACAGCAACATAACACTAAGTTTTAACTTTAAGTTTAGACACTATACCAACTGAAATCAGAATTACTCTTGTACAAAGGGCTGTGTCATTCAGCAAAATGTGGGCAGAAATTTGCCTAAAGACAATCTTTGTGCCATGACTGACTTTAAAGGGCAGGTTGGGAAGCAACTGTTGGGAGCTTTTACTGTTGGTGGGGAGGTTTGGAGACTTAGTGTGCTTTTAAGTTCCATAGTGTGCTGCCATGAATTGTGGCAGTGAGAAGAGCCTAGGTTCCTAGAATGAAGTAAGGTTAGATTATACCATTCTTTCAGTTGTAGGTAAATATTGTGTAAACCTCTCCAAAATTTGAATAGGATTCAAGCCAGGTTATAACTTAATTTCACAATGAATCTCATAAGGCTTAGGATATCAAATAGTATGATATGTAGCTACTGACTTGTCTGAGCTTTTCATGTGAAACTTGAGGGCTTTATCCACATGTATAAGAGTAATGTGTAACTCAGCTCAAAATGGAAAGGAAGAAATGCTGTGTATTTGTCAGAGACACTGTCCTGTGAAATTAACTTTCTTTTTGGACAGCTTGTGAGCCCTTATGTTTGCAATACATGTAGCTGATTGTGTAAGCTGTAAGGGTTTCCTGGAAGAACAATGCTAACATAAGGGTGCACTTATTACAAAAGCAAGATGTAGGCGACTTTAGTGGCAGACTGGGGTTGATGAGTTTGGATCCTCTTGGCTTGATGGTACATGTTAAGTCCAACAAATTCAGCTGGGAAGGATGCCTGGTTCTCAGAATTTTCACATTCTTTTCCTTTAAAAAGAAGAGTGATTTTTTTCATTAAGCAGAAGCATCTCTGTTAGCAATTAATGTTTGCAATATTAATTTCTTGAACTTTGCAGTTCCAGTTATACAGTTGAATACAGCTGGGGGAAAAAAGGGCATCCTTTAAAAAAAAACACGTGTTGAAACTACTTCTTGTCAACTTCCTCCAAATTATTTTTGAATCTGGGATATAATTGAGGCTGAGACTCCCCCTGTTCAACAAAGTGCTGATTGGGAACTTGAATTTGTTTCCAAAAAGCTCTGTACAGAGGGAATGTTAAACTGGTTCTTTCCTTGTTCTGAATTACAGGTCCTCCTTCATCACTTACTTTTGTTTTCCTCTGTTTATCTTATTACATGGATGATGTGCTAACTGTAAACCACTTCATCCTTTTCACATCCACTCTTGCATAATTTTAAGCTTGGGTTCTCTAAATACTTGAATTCTTACGTTGGTATTTTAATGATATTCTTAAGCAAATACCAGTGTGCAAGGTATTCGTGATAATGCATTATCTTCTCTGAAGCTGTACTTTCCTGTGATCATCCTGTAGCATATTAGTGTTGTGTGGGCATTTAGTCATCTGCTTTGAAATTATGGAGGTTTTGGTTATAGAAACCACTTCAGTATTTGTTTTTCTCCTTCCTCACTCCCCTCCCCTTGCTACCCCTGTGGTTTGAGTTTTGTATGAGGAGGACTCAGAGGAAGGGCAGCTGAATTCCTTTTCCTTATTTTCCTCTTCCAAATACAATGGTGATTACAATGTCTGTATGAAACAGGCATTATTTTGGTATGAATGTTTTGTCTCAAAGCAGGTGAGTCATCTTCTGACTGCCAGGCTTCAGAATATGACAGTCCTTAAGAGCTTTCCATATGAGGAAGCAATAATGGATTTGTGGGACAGCAAATGACTGGTGGATACTTAATGTCTTGCTTCTACTAAGCTTTAGTATTTGGCAGGTATTTTGCCTTTTAGTGGGACAGTTTAGAGAAATATTTTCTACCCAGTTTATAATTTGACCTAACATATGAAGCCTTAAAATGCCAACTTTTTATATCATGATACAAAAGCAATGTGAATTGCTTGCATGGGGTCACCTGTTGAGGGTTTTTTGCTCACTTAGTTCCTGTGAGTTTATTCTAGGGCAGCAAATATTAATCTGATAATAGATTAATATTGAATATTAAGCTATTATGGAACTACTATTAATAATATTAAGAAATTTAATAATTTAACTATTTACTATAATTTAGGAAACAAGTGATATATTTTACCTGTATTGATGTACGTATAACACTAGCTTCGTACTTGATTTAGAAGTATCCTTGATATATTAAAGATCACTTTAAACTTGAAGTAGTTAAGGTCCCCTAATTATTGAGATTAATTTTATGTAGCTTTAGCATACTTTAAAAGTATTACAAGTTGTTCAGCAAGCCAGAAGCTTCCAATTGGCAGTATTGGGTTTGAGTAGCCTAGGGTGCTTAATCATCAAGTCTCATACTTTCTATTAAACGGGAGAGCCTTGCCCATAGCACTTAATGGCTTTACTGAACACAAATGGTCTTCTGAATCCGTGCTGTTTCAGCACATCTGGTGTTGCTCTGCGGCTGGTATAAAAGTAGTAAAATTCCGTGATAGTCTTCTGTTGCTGACTGAGATCTTTGACACCAAAGTGTTGATTTTTGGTGACTTTTCCCAGGAATTACCATTCTGGGAAGAAAAGACTTTCCAAAATATGTCTTAAGTGTCTTAGAGCAAAATAAAGGTATCTTTCCTAAGTCCTCTAGGGCACATTTGAGGCTTGTGTAGTCTAAAGATGTTCAGGAGCAAGTGTTGATACCAATGGCAGGTCTTTCAGGCAGGACCAGCAGGTGCTGTCCCAATGCCTTCAGCCTCTACCAGGCTTGAATTTGAACCTGCTCTCAATTTTCTAATCCTGTTGTAATAAACAGGCCTAGTTAACTGAGAGTTTTACTGTGGTGTCAGTGCAGATACTTGAGGATGCGTTTCAACTTGCCATGTTGTTGGAGATAATGCAAGTCTTGGATCTGATGCTTTTACCTCTTTCTGCCATGAACAATATGAATTACTTAGTTAAAAACAAAAGGGGAGATTGCTGTCCATCAGGGCTTCATTTCAGGTGCATTGGAGCTTGGATAATCCACATCTTGCATAATTTCCCTCTTCATTATGAGGAAAAAGGTCCTTTCCTTATAGCTCTAATTGCTAATTAATGAACTCCTTAATTTGTTAGAAATAGCTCTTTAGGTTGAGCAATGTTAGAGGGGAACATTTTTCCTAATCTTGTTTTTTAAGTAACATTGCTGTCAAGAACAGATCTAAGTTTTCTGTTCTGAAATATAACTGGTAAGTATGTTCCAAACCAGAGCTGCGCAGGTCAAGAAGCTTTTAAGATGTGGCCTCGTGGGGTTTTTTTTCTAACCACCGAAGAGTATTTTCTTGATCTAGGTATTTTTTCAAAGACAGGTGACTGTTGTTCTTACCTTGAACATTGTTGCCTGAATGTCTGATGGTTTGACCCATGTTTTGGAGAACCTTTAGTCTCTGCCTCTCACCATTGAATTTGGATGCTGTTCTACCCAGCTGTGTTCTAGAACTAAACAAAAAGTGTAGGTACTTGAACTTGAAACGCTCCTTCAGTAACAGGCCTTGAGAAAGCAAACCTTCCTGTAGGCACATCCCCCTTCTTCTAGGGTGCATCTTACATGGCACAAATCTAAAGTATGGAACTGTTCTAGTGGGAATCAACATTTTTGTCAAATGGCAGTTAAGCATCATTACAAAATACATGTCTGTTTATTGGGAATTGGCAAGCCAGCATGATGTCTCCTGACTAATTCCACATGGCCTGAAAGCTTTTCCCTCCAGAGTGTTGCCAGCTTCTTTCCCCATCACTGGATATGTGTGTGCCTGCATGTGCTTATGTTTTATAAGGATGTTATGGACTATTACTTTGTTGCTGTAAGCTCTCATTCTTTTGGAGGGAAGACAACAGAACTGAATTTTGGAGCAGGAGTCATTCTTTTTATATTACTGTTTGTGAAACAAGTAGGATGCATGGCACAGTCAGCAACCAGATGATGGTGGCAAAAGGGAGAAAACTTGCCCAAAGTTCTGTTCCCAGACAAAATTTGGGGATATCTTCTTTACCGCTATCAGCAGTTTGACAATCTCAAAGTTAGTGCCTTAAATCTATGGGTTAAAAAACCCCATACTTTGCACTTCAGGATGGGGTGCTGGTATTTGATGGGGGAAGGAAGAATGTCCTCTACTGCCTTTTTAGCTTATGTTCGAGGTTTATAAATAGCTCTCAATGCCTGTCTCTTCCAATTATTACTTCCCCAACCAGTGCTATTTATAAAGCTGATGTGCTTGAGCCAGCCTTAGGTTTTAAATGGCTTTTTAAACATAAATGGTATTTCTTCTTCAAGTATGAGTCTGCTAATACATGCAGGGTCTTCTACCTTGTGAGTTCCTTGTACACCTGTGAAATAACTTCAGTTTAGAGCTTTGTTCTTTTGAGTTTTGACAAAAGCAGTTGCCAGTCATACAAAGTAAAAATTCAGCCATATTCACTGCAACTGGTAGTGGCAATGTGAGGTGTTTCTCTGTCCCAGTCAGAGTACCACAGTAACTTGTGGGAGTAGTGAGAGCTGTGACCTAAATAGGAAAGAGATTCAAACTAGTGCTACAACATATTGTCTGCAGAGCATAGTGAATGACAGGTTTGGGACACTTTGAATTTCTCCTCTGTTTATTTAAAAATAAGACCTTTTTTGTTTGATATCTTACAGGAAATACTGCAAACAGTACTGCTTGGCTGCTGTAGCTGCTGTCATGCTTGGTGTTATATTTTATTTCTCTTGTGGTAAAGTCCTTCCCTTCTTACGAAACAGACCTTGTATTGTGCATTCCGTGGGGGATCATTTGATCTATACCCATTCAGAGTAGGGGTCAGGTCTATAGTTTTGTGATGATAATATGGTTTGTAATGCATATTAGTAGTTTTACCTTTAAGTTGCAGCAGAATTAGCTTGATCCTTGAAGTTCATGCTTGGAAACTGTAAACCTGAGGATTGTAGAAAAGGAAACAAAGAGGAATGGCAGGATGTTGAAATGCATTTTTAGCAAACAGTTGTATTTGTAATAACCTCTAATCTGTAAGAACAAACCTCAGTGGAACTGTTGGTGAACTATGAACGCTGTTGTTAACACTCCCCTTCCACACATCAATTCCAGACCAGTTGTATTTAAATTCTTCAATGTGATTCATATTTACTGTGACTTTTTTTCTTTCTGAAAAGGCTTTGTGTACATAGAGTTAGGCATAGAATGTCCTTTCCCTAACAACTAAGGTTAAAGGGCTTGATTATTACCAATTTGTCTAAAAAGTGTTGTTTTATTAAAAAGTGAATTGTAGTGGTTTTGTTTTACTTCAATTTAAATTTTAGGTATTAGAAACCTGAAAACCACTAAGCAAGATATTCTGGATTGTTTCTCAGAGTGGAGTATGCATGAATGTTAGCGATGCCTTTTCTCCCCTTTTATTTTTTGTTTTAATGTTTTTTTGTCTCCTTTAGGAAGCTCATTGATCAACTAAAACCACCAGTTCCTAGTTGTTTCGTTTTGGTTTTATCTTCTTGGTCTACTCCATGCAGAAAACTTCTGACAGTTTCCTTTTATATGAATGGAAACATTCTTCATATAAAGAAGTCTTGCCTAGGAGTGCTAATCTGTCACATAGGTGGTTTAAATATTGATTCCTTGTTGTTTTTCTATATTTAAGATGCAGCTCTCAGAATATTTGAATTTGTACCAGGCTGCTTTCACCCTTCACTGACCAACCTGTGCTCAAAATAATTTGAGACCTATTCAAAAATACTCAGATTTATGATAAGCTTGTTCTTGTGTAACACTCCCCACCCAAGTAGTTTCTCTTCCGCATCCTTCTCAGTCTTAAATATATTGTAGAAAAATCAAAATCTCCCAAAAAATAATAGCTGTCAGATGTATAGCCAAGCTTAAGTCCCTTGGTATAAGAGATTATATAGGTTCCCAGGCTTCAACTTGTTGTAAAAGGCAAGTGAATAAAGCAGAAGTTGATATGTGTGTCTTCAACGTAAAAAGGACATGGAACTGTTAGAACAAGTCCAGAGGAGGGCCACGAGGATGATCACGGGGCTGGAGCACCTCCTGTATGAAGATAAGCTCAGAAAGCTGGGCCTGTTCAGCCTGGAGAAGAGAAGGCTGCGTGGAGACCTCATAGCAGCCTTCCAGTATCTGAAGGGGGCCTATAAAGATGCTGGGGAGGGACTCTTCATTAGGGACTGTA